>JAQFZC010005573.1:0-13901 GCA_034695205.1 Dicyrtoma fusca
TTAAACCAGAGTAGCATCAACATCGACTAGACTTTTACAGGTAAGTCTCTTTTATTAAATGCAGATTAAACATAGTATTTAAAATAATCTTTTGGTTAAGATTTTGCTAAGGGTTATTGACCAGTTTAATTATTTTGTTAACAGTCACACATTGCAAGCATTATTTACAAAAGTCTCTAATATTTTTTACAATCTTGTTATTAATTGTTGGCTGTGATTTGACCTGTAGGATTGGGACAGTTTGACAAAAGAATCTTATTGCACCAGGTAGGTTCACATCCACGATTGCTTTTCAGACAGAGATTCAGAAGTGATTGCAAATTCCAAATTCTCGAACCATTTTTGTGCTATGAATGTGTCACTGCGTCCGTGGGTTTCCCCTAACAGTTTATTTAAAAGTTATTTGAGATTGGAAATCACAAATTCCACTTTCTCGAAACATTTTCTAATATATCACCAATCATGTGCATGTTCCTACATGATAAAATAGTTCTGTTCTCAAACTGATTTGTGCAGGTAGCTGGAGGATTTCATTATCATCGCCCGCGATGCATAATGAATTCTATTTTTGATCCTTGAATCATAATATCTTTTACAGAATAACTCTACGTAATGCAAACTGACAAACTTAATTTCAATACAACTGCAACAACCATTCACAATGGTTTCAACGCTTTCAGCCCATTTTTCAAAATTTAACCCAACATGGATGCCAGTATTGCCAATGGCAATGCATCGTTGTTAAAACCGTTGCGTTGGTTGTAGTGTGATTTGGGTGGATCAGTCTTAATATGAATGTCTAATTGGTAAAACCTGATCCAGTACAATCTACATAAGCATCCTCTGTGTAAAAGCAATTTGGCCTAAGTCCAGTCTCTGCTTAAATGTAATGAGTCCCAAGTCCACGCAAATGGCTTTATACTATAGCCTTGGCATGATAGTGCTAAAGTGCATTTCACAAATGCGATGATCGTGGGCTAACAATTCAGTACAAATTAACGGGAAATGGAAAGTTGCTGAAGAAGTTCATCCGAAAATTGGTTCTACAAGACGAGTGGCCATCATTGTGTAATATAAGACGGCTACATTTACATATTGGATCCCTCACTAAGGTTTAGATTGAACTTGGAGACAGTGCGAAGCTGAAGTAGTCAGTGATGGTTGATTTGAACAAAGGGATATCTATTAGCGTTGGATTAAGTCTAGTATTTAAAGAAACAAGCAAAAGGCTTGTGAGGTCAGGTCGTTATTGGTGCTAGAGAAACAATTGTTCCTTTTTGACTAGATAACCAGACTTAATTTACCCTTCTCCATTTTATAAAATATCACGTATGCTTTAAGGGGAGCAATTCATATTTAATTTTATAAACATCGTATGTTGTAAGTACTTGAGACGCTTTTCATTTACACAGGGACTGGACTTGGGCCAAATTGTATTTACACACAAGCTATTACAACTACTAATATTAGATCTTTTGTTTACTGCGTCAAGAGCAAAATAAATATTTTAAAAACTAAGTTATATTTTTCATCCGTGGGACCGTTAAGGTAAAGCAGTCGATCATGCCTTGAATAACTGAACTATACAAACTACATACCTATAAACTAAAACTAACTTTTGTACTTGCTAAAAACACTTCTAGTTCGACTTGCTCACACTGAGAATAACGCTAGACTATTTAATGAGTGAATAATGACAGCTACACTGCATTTTAACGTTTTCATAAACCCAACATTATTATAGCTATAATAGATTTTAATTCATAAAAACTAAGAATCGTATACATGCGCATAATGACCTCGTTGTATATTAGCCCCCCCCCCCCCTCGGGACTAATTCCAATTATCAGAGATCTAAGAAAGCCCAAGAGCACAAAATGTAATCAACAAAGTTGTAGAACTTGTGCTAATGTCCAAAGCTTTACGTGTCGCTTGTTTCAAAAGAGATTCCTCATGGCTGGGGGTGTAGAACTCCTGAGAAGTAGAATGGCGACTGTGTAAGGGGATAACTCTTAACGATCTAATTACGAAGCCTATCCTTGAAGATTAGGGGTCACGTAAAACATTGATGCGTCTAATCTCAATGACGATATAATTACGATGTGAACTTGTTCAACCCCGTCTTTACAGTTGCTACGACATTTTGGGCCAAAGCAGATATATGTATCAACCAAAATATTGCACTTCCAACTAATGTAGATACAATAGTTACTATGACAGTTATAATTAAACTGCTGCTGGTAGGACACTTCCCGTGTAGATTGGACATTTCTAACGCTTACAGTTAAAACGACTGTCCATTACCGTAGTTTCTTGAATCTGGACTGAAACGTACAAAGTGTACTGATTTCTGTGGTGGCCCAGGTTAGACAGTTTGATGCACTGAATTGAACAAAACTAATTTTAGGTATAGTTTGCGATTGTAGTTTGTTGAATTTTAGCAGTTTTAAGTTCAACTTTTGACTGTGCAGATCAGTGTTGAGAACTTTATTACTTTTGTCGATTCGAATGAATTCCGACTCTTTTTTTTCGGTGTTTCCCAGTAGCTGGAAGCCTCTTCTCCTAGCTCATACTCTGTCCCTTCACTCTGGTACAGTCGCTTTTCTTAAATTTCTACAACATTTTGACGGTAAGACGTATGTATTTTATCTGCAGTAGTTCAAAATGTCCTACGCACAATGTTTTCTGCCTTAACTTGGAAGTTTTACCTACGTTGGCTCAAAATGCCGTACCCAACATATACGAGTGAATTCTTAAAATCAAGATCAACAATTTTTGACGTTTTAAATTAATTTTAGCAAGGAATACTTATCCTTACAGTACGTGGACAGAAAGGGGTTATGCGACCCCCGGCATAACATGCTAGAAAATAATCGATGTAGGTAAACTATCTTTGGTTGAATTAACACGTATGAGGACATCTACGCCCTTACACTAGTAGTTTTTTTTGTGGTAAACATTATATATATATAACAACACGAATGGATAAGTCAGCACTAGAATTCAGAAAAACTTCAGTTCTTCAAGATTCTTAGAACGTAGTCTGTCCTCTAAAATAACAATTAAGCTACCGGTATGATTAAATTTTGAACACTTTTTATAGTCTAACAGTAACAATAATGTAAGTATGTATATAGGTATCTAAATCATTTTGCACATTAATCAACCGAAACATATACGTCAATTAAACTGACAACAACAATAAATAGACGACCGATCAAATTCTACTGTATTTTCTGAAGGTTTTACATTAGAGTATCGTACTTACTATGTATGTTTGAGTTTCTAGTATAATAATGAGTGACATTGACAGGATTACCTAACGTGTTTGCAAATAAGTGAAAAACATTTTCACCACGGTAATTCTCTTAATATACAGTACTGTAGTACTACAGATACCTATACATATACTGACTGACTAGGAAATACAATATGAAGCTCTATAACTTAAGTACTAAACTGTAGTCTTATTACATCAGGTAAAATATTAAAGGTTAACAGTAGGTAAACAATTATCCCTGCACGCTGCTGCCGTGCACGGAGTTGATTTATGTTTGTGAACGTTAGTTGATAAGAATCCGATTTCTTATTTTCCATTGCTGAGCAGTACACGACTGAGCTGTAGTAGTACTTAGCTTCATAAAGATTGAGTTAATAAACTTAGACCAGTGACGTTTGGACTTTGACGTTGACTTGAGACATGTTTGAGTGTACTCCACAAACATGCTCACTCCAGATTTGAAACAGACGGAAACAACTACCAAGCAATATTCGTCCTCCCTTAAGCTGTAAACCATAAATTCAACCATTTAATTAGGGCGAGCTTATTTTTTTTTCTTGATTTCAATTCAATTCTAGTTAGGCAAAGTGTAACAGGTAACGTTTAGTATGTATAACGTTGCTTCGGAAATACCTTCGTCTTCGTCTGGTTCTTCCTCCAGTGTTATGTGAAAATGAATTCTATCAGATTCTCCAGCTGCAGGATCTTCAGACGATACTTCAACACAGTTGACCTCGTGATCCTCATCCTCATGTACTTCCTCGAAATCGACGCTGAGCTGCCTCGGGGATCCGCCGCAACTTCCACCAACAGAAGGCGTTTCAGACTGCGGAATCATGCTTTGAAACCAATCCCTGTTCTCTTCAAGCGTGTCCAGGATGTCCTGCGCGTCGGGGTGAACTAAGTCAGCCCATGTTTCCCAAAGCGGATGCACGATATAGTCGATGAAACCAACCTTAATTAAATTAAAAAAAAAAGATCTGATGATGACTGCTTGAAGATAACCTTATTAGATTACACGTTTGTTTTTGCTGAAGCCCCTAAAGGTGGCTCGCATTCTAAAGATGGCCTGGCTTTCAGACCAATGTTTGTCACTAGCGATTTCTACTTTGTAAATACGGCTAAACTGCTAAAGTTGGTAGGGTGCCATTTTTCAAAGATTTACTGTAGTCATAAATTCCAATTGTTTATTGACTGTACTTTATGGTACTAACCTGTGATTTTTCGATCGTGGCATTAAAGCGGTCACACATTGGGGATATGTCCATTCCCTGTTCTCTTTCTTTATCTCCTTGCATAAAAAACTCTTCCATGAGTTTATCTACATAGCGGCGATACAATTCCAACGGCTTTGTAGGATTGCTCAAATCGGCGCAGTGAACTAAATTTTGCATTACCTACAACAAAGAACGAGCGCGGTGTAAACCATTTATAAAGCGTTCTAAGATGCTGCATCATAATAGTCATCATAGTTCATTCATAGTGTATTCATCTCATCAGTTTGCACTCAATATGATTTAAATGGATACGAATGGTGATTTTCAAAAATTGAATCAATTTAGGTGCCTATTTACCCATGTTATCAAAAATCAATGGACAAGCAGTGCCATTTACATACCTGTATCCTGTCAGTATAGTTCTCGAGTTGTAGCACCCCGGACCCGGCCACTTTCTTCGATTCGACCATAGTCTTAAGTTCCGCAAGTAAGCTCATGTGTTTCGACATATCAGTGGCCAGCACCTAATAGAATAATAACAATCAACCTGTATTACAAGACTTTATCTTATTGGAAATTTAATTGTAGGGTGATTTAATGATTGCAGAGCTAAAAAAAATTCAGTCTTTCAATTCATTATGTATCAATCTTAAATCGAGTGCCACTTCGGACCCTTTCGCCATTATACATACATAGCTATGTATA
Organism: Dicyrtoma fusca; assembly: GCA_034695205.1. Taxonomy (NCBI): domain Eukaryota; kingdom Metazoa; phylum Arthropoda; class Collembola; order Symphypleona; family Dicyrtomidae; genus Dicyrtoma; species Dicyrtoma fusca. The sequence continues at coordinate 5,203 of JAQFZC010005573.1, forward strand.
CTCTGTGTTCACAGATATTAAGGGGAAAAGGTACCGACAGTATGGGACAGCTAATTTACATTATAACCGACACAACAATGCAATGTACAATCAAATTAAACAAAAAACTTGCCATGTCGATGACCATTTTCCGTAATGTAGACCGCTGTTTCTTCGATAAAGTAGCAAATATATCGCACTCTTCTGGCTGCAGAAGCTTGAACGCAACAGCTAAGTGATGATTTTCTAGCACCGATTCGTCGTTGTACATTAATGCCAATTCAGAACCTTAAATTAATAATCATCATTCATTAGCATTCAGTTTTGACCATTTTGGAACCAAAGCAAGGGCAGCACTGCCCTGACCAAACCATCATGCAAATTACTTACTTGAGTTAACCAGGAATTGGTTTGTTAAGCCGGGATGATCAACGTCGTGAATAGCTGCAGCAAACAGAGCAGCCATGACCTCCAAGTTCGTGAAAACTGTCTGCAAATATTTATTATTGTTTATTTTTTTACACTAATGCAATGTAACCAGTTTGGCTTTCCAAATTGTTTAATTTATATCCCAAAAACTCATACACCACATGTGCTTGACCGAGAAGGACAGCGACATAACCTAATAAAGGGCTGGTTGACTGCTTTATCAAAATTACCCCGGAACGTACCCTCCGCCTACTACTATTGTATTCATTCCCCGAAATTCTGGTGGTCATAGTCAACCAGTAATAATAATTATTATATTCTACTTAAATTAACTTGGACCCTATTTTGGAAATTAAATGAAGCCTAACTATCTATATAATAACAACAGTTACCTCCAGAGCTGGTGAGTTAAGCAGAACATGAGTAGACTGTATTACATCCGCGGCGTGTACACTGTTATGGTACGGAACATCAGCCATATAGTGGTCTTCTAAGGTCATCAAAAATGTTACAAGCGTCTTTGGCTGAATCTTGAAAGTCTTCATTAATTCTCTTTCCTACAATACAGTAGGTAGATCCAGAAAATTGAAGAGCAAATAATGGAACACAAAATTTCATTCTTAGTCAAATCAATAGTCGAAGCACCCAATTTCTACTGCAAATCTAAACAATTGCTCCTGAAAAAGCAGTCCGAATATTTAAAGCTGTTTGAAATATTGCAAAAGCTTGAAAATAATTCTTGTTACCTGAAAAATAGCGTATGCAACTGCCGTCAGTGGTCTTCGATTCGTTATTTCCGCTAATCGAAAGATGTCCATACCCCATTTATTAACCGACTCAAGAACCTTTGCCATGAAAGTAAACATTTTTGATTGAGCAACGTTTTCGTTAACACTCCGTTTTCTAGATTTCATAAAATAGAATAAAATATTTGCTTATGCATATGGGCTTACATTCCCAAGTTCATCTTCGAAGGACGATTCCACGGCATATTTCGAGATTGTATCAATGGCTAAACTATTAACGTGCTGTAGTGACGTTTTCAACCCTTTGATGGCTGACATTGGATGTGCGGCACTGGACGCATGTGATCCTATAATTATTTGCTTTCTGGAAGATGTTACAGTTGACGTTGTATGGCATGCCAAAGCAATTTGTTCAGCATCATCAGTTCGTAGTGAAGGGAGGTCCAACTCTTGCTGTTTGTCTGTATAAACGTAGAAGTACACTATTTCAGTAAAATCACGTGATCCTTATATTCTTACATCGAAAATAGAGACAGATCTCATAAGCTTTGTCTTTCGTAGGGATCCGTAGAGCCACCTGTCTGTAAACTGTTACCACCACTCTGCAACGCCATTCGTTTCGGTAACAACAATACAGGCACGGAAGTAAAGACCCAGGTATGAGATTTCAAAGCATAATGTAGTCGCTTATTTATTCTAGGTTTTAAGGTGTTTTTAATTTATTTACAGGTAAACGGTTCATTTAGCGGTAAAGCTTGTATATTGTCATCGCAAGGATTTAGATAATATAATTTACATCTTAGCGAAATTCTGTAATGTATACAACGTCCGTTGGGCTATCCTCAATGAAGGACAGTATCATCTTTATTTTGTATAATAAAGTTCGTCTTTCGCTGTATGTTAGGACTAATATAACTATTGGTACCTGGCTGACCAATGGATTCTAAACGTGGTGACTGCTGAAGCTCGATCAATACTGACGTGCTGATTACAATACAAGTTGTTTTCTGATACGTAGTACATTTTTTTACGCTAATTTGGGTCAAATGCTTTAGTTTGAACACAGCTGACTTAAAAAAATTTGTTTTTATAGCAACATTTTTGTGAGTGCAATTCTTGAGGAAAGTGTGAGTGCAGACATTTATTGAGGGATTTTTTTAAGGGAGGCTTAATGCACAAAATCCATAACACTTTGAGTAGAGGGAAGGCCGAGTGTACGTTAAATGCCCATCTGTCCCTTTATTCCGGAAACGGTGTTTTGCAAGAGCCCTCAGCACAAAAACCTATCCTAGTCAAGGCAAGTCTTGCCAGCCAGTTAGTTGCCTATTCCTTAACATAGGGAAAATTGTGACTAGTGAGCAGTCTAGTCTAGTCATTTTGCTGGAAGGCTAGTCTTAGCTAGTATATTCACGATTTTTTCGATCCATGGCAAGCCTAGTCAAACCGGCCAAAAAAGTTGAAAAGTCTAGTCTAGTCGCTAGTCCGCTAGTCTAGTCCGAGAGTCCCAGTAGACTCTTGGCGTCCATCAATTTACTAATTGTAGAGTACACCACCGCCCGGACGCTTCCCCCCGACACCCAACTTAGAACAATTCACCTCCAAACATAAAAAATCATGGGGATTATTGCAGTGCATCATTTCAGTTGCTATTTTATTCCTCTCAACTACTTTTTAAAAAAACTGTTACATATGTTTTCAGCACTCCATGTCTGTAATTAAGACCAACTCATGATCGTCCCTTCTACATTTTACGTAGTTTACTTAAGTGCTTGTGAGTGATGCGTACACTACTCTATAAATAGGCATAGTACTAAAGAACTACTAAACGACTAAACTACTGTGTACTACTATAATTTAGAAATTCAAAAATCAGGTTAGTGTAAGTACAGTGCGTCACAGAAGTGTGGGGGTAAAAAGGCGTAACGTGACATTACAAAGTCTGGAAACATTTAGGATAACAAAAGGGCTTTCAGTGCGGGAATGATTCCGAAGAAGACTAATAGTGTGATTAGAAAAGATTTTAATGGACATTCTGAAACAAGGAAGGTCATAGGAAAAAATCAGCGCCAAAAAACATGGAACACGCCAACGCAACGTCATTACATTAAATACATAGAGTGAGTTCTGATTTCGCGATTTCTAAGTGATAATGTTGCCATTAGTGTTACGGGTGACCTATGACCTTCAACTGTTTATTTGTATTTGTTGGAAGCGAAGGGGTAGTACATAACTGTAGTAACACGTTTTAATATTTTACGTTGGTTTAGTCAAAAGTTATGTCAAAGAGAGTTTTTTAAAGTAAAGAGTTGTAAAAGTGGTTTATACTTCTGTGACACGTATTTTCAAGCGTTTATTTTATTTTACTTTTTTTTACTTCCGAAAACTTTTCTTATTTTGCCCATAAAACGCAAGTGGGTTACTCTCTTAGGATGAACTGTACAGGGACAGGGACGTATTCAAGGTAGGTAGCTTACTAGCCCAAAATAAGTTTACAAGTTATTAATTTATGCTAGCCTAGTAAAAAACATGATAATTTTTGTAGTTGAAGCTAGGTAAACAACAAAAACATTGGGTATATAAGGCTGAGCTAAAATATAAATGCAAAAAATCAGGTTAGTATAACGTACTTTAATAAGCCAAAAAAGTATACAAATTATGAATTTATCGTTTTTTAAAAATAAAACGATTTTTTTTGAGTTAAAACTATTACTAAAAAAAACAAAACATTGTGTGTAACGACGAACTAAAACAAACATCAAAATTAGGTTAATATAGCGGACGTTCCTTACTAACCCGCAAAAAGTTTACAAATGATTAATTTACGCTATATTTTTTTTGAATGATAATGATTTTCGGAGTACGTACTTAAAAACAAAGACATCGGGTATAATGTACAAGGATGAACATAAACTATAAACTATCACCAACGTATAACATGAACTATTTAACTAGTACATCTATAAAGTATTTTAAACTACAACGGCAACTACTACTAAATGAAATTAGTTGATACACCAAATTAAACTGCAAACTCCCAAAAAAAAGTGCAAAAATCAGATTAATCATAATCATGCACACTCAACACAGTTCAATTAATATAAATAGTACGGTTATAACTATAGTCGATACACAAGCATTTGTTAAAAAAATCGAAAATTCGAGTAGTTACGATGTGAGCTTTGCATTGTCAAAAATATTTCAAGAACTAAAAACTTTTCAGTCTATTGTTTGGAGCGATGAGTTTGTTTGAGTTATGGAGTTAAGAAAACATTAGTAAATAACACTTAAAAAAAGAATCATTGAGAAGAATAAGAGAGCATGTCAAATGAGGCACTGCTACTGAAATAATTCCGACGATTTTTTGTTTTTGCTTGGAGGTTAAACGTCCTCCTTCCTTGGGTATCGCGAGGGAAACTTCAGGGATGAACTTTCCGGAGGCGTACTGTCCGGATTCCGGATTCCGGATACATTCAACGCATTTCATCCAGAAGAATTTCACATTACCAGCAGGTCGTTATAATTTCCCAAGTCTTGTAAAAATCAACATCCTAAAAGTCAGATTGCATTTATATTAGTGACTTACTTTACTATTACTGCCACATCAGTAAAACACAAACATAAAGCATTCTAATTTAATTTTGATTCGGACTTTAGTTCGGCAAACGTTAAGCGTAAGCACTGGAACAAGATCCAGCGTTTACCGAATACGAACTGAATAGCAATCAACCGTCAACCGTTGACCGTTATTAGGTACACAAAGACGAACTATTTTTCTGCTGCGTATTAAAAATTGAAGTAATATCTCTACATTGGGCACTAATTAATTGTTTTATAAAGCAAACATTGATCAGCACCCAAATTAACCGCAAAAAAATTGTAATTTTTCTACTCAATCACTAATGCAATGCTGTATCTACACACCAATCTATAACACTACATCAAAATCATTAAGCGCAAACATGGGAATTCTCGCAGTATCAGTTTTCATCCGGAATAACGAAGTTTCACTGTATAATTATGAATTATATTAAATGTAGCTGGGGCCTGGAGCGATGGTAGGTGCAGCTTTGAAATATATTTCGTAAAACGTTTCTTAATTAGTGTTTATTTGTAGAATTTTACATCGATCGGTGAAGCAGAACTGAATCCTGACTGTTTCTGTGATGTTATTTTTAGATCTGGTTTCTAGACATTAGATATTTTATGTTTTAAGGCAGTCATGATGGTAATTTAGTCATCAGTCACTTCCTAACGACTTTGATATTGTGCTTTCAACGACAAATCGACATCCAAATAATGAAAGATGGTGCAACTGCAAACTGCCTATCAGACTGCGTTTACTAGACGGCTTTCACCTTTGACCTACCTTTAATAATAGCTATGATTCTATTCATATAAACAGTATTTTGGTAAGCTTACCCAGGAAGGTAGTAAAGATGTATTCAGAAATCTGATTGCCCGACTTGGATGAGTCAGAAAAATGACCGAGTTCTTTATTAAGCATTCGTTTGAACTGCAAACATTTTAAAGCGAATTGATTAATGGATCTGAAACAGATCATTTGATTCTAGGAAAGATTCTTTCCTCACCCGTATGTTACACGGAGACAGAACAAAGAGAGAGATACACAATAGTTCCTGATAATTAAATTTGATTTACGATTTTATGAGCGTAGTATTGCATGAATTTGGTAATACTGCTTTACACTAATTTCTACTTCTACCCAGATTCACCAGTTGCTTTGTTCTTATTTTTCAGTTACGAAGCCTATAACAGACAATGATACCTTACCTTTGTAGTAGCCATGTCAGACACATTTCTGTGTGTTTGAATAGTTTCTAGTTGATCTAAGCACCAGTCCAGCTCTTCGAGCGTGTCAACGGCCAATTTCGATGTGGACACATCTAAAACATGGAATACAAGATTTAGAAGGAAGAGCAAGGCGTAACGCATATGTAAGTTCACTGATTCAAAATTCACTGTTTTATTTGGATTAATGACGGTAAAATACGCCAATGATTCGTTAGAATTCCTTCGTACACATTTTACAATATTACCTGTTTTAGTAATGCTATAGGACTTTTGATGTGCGTTTGACCAGTTCTGTTAGAAATAGGGATGGGAATTTCGAACGAAATCTCTAAAAGAAAAAGGGCATTCACACAATGGAAAAGCGAAATAATGGAATATTTACCTCCTTCCTCGTCTTGACTATTAGCAGGGGGAATTAAGCCAGCATTAGTAGATGATCTTCTAGATCTATGTACAAAATCAAACATACCACCGGCTCAAATATTTTTTCGTTCGCAGATGAGCCTATAATGTTCCTCCTATAATTATGTAGGTACTAAATTCTTTTCTTGCGCTCTGGGGCACTATTAGTATTTACTCATGAGTGGAGTACGAGTGCATAAAACAGTTTTGAAATTGAGAGGAATGGAATTTTATTGTGTGAGTGCAAGCCAAAGAAAATAGTTTAAATAATGATAGTAGCATAAGTACCTGCATGTAGAAACGTTGGTGAGAGTTATGTAATTATTTCTGACAGTTCGTAAGCTTGATAAGATTTGTGCAAAAGGTGTCACGATAAGGTCATCTCCATGTCTAGAAAAATAAATTTTCAATCAGTGAGTTGTTTGCCATGTTAAGTACGGGAACAACCGTTCCCCTTGCCCTTCAGTTCATCCTCTTAGTCCCTTGATATTTCTTCTACAATAAGTCCCAAACTTCCACTTTTGTTTGGAGAATCTTATGATTTTTACAGCGAAAACATCCAATTTTCCCCAATAGGGCTCCTTCTGATCTTGTACGTATATTAAAAACCCTCATTATTGCATCTAAAATGCTCTTCTGCCTGACCAAACGCCCCTTTTTGAGTCTTAAGACACCCCTTTCCAAGTTTTTGCTTCCCTACGCTGTAAAAAGCTGTAAACCTTTAAACTTTGCATCTGTTTTTATCCATGATTACGCCAGCAGATCATTTTATACATACATTTTATTACTGCTTTAACCTTTAGTTCAATCATGATTGATGTGCTATAAAACCTTAAATTCGCTGTCTTTAGGGAATGTAGAGTACACAAGAAATTCTTCCACTGTCTGAGTCTAAAGCATTTAGCGTACTTATGAGGGTAGTAGAGGAAAATTTATTACAATTCCCAAATCCCAACTATTCCCGCTGGACGCGGAAGATGTATGAGATGCAATCTAGACTCTAGAATCTAGAGTCTAGATGCTAGCCTCTACACATTATAGCAGCTTGCCGTTTTCGTTCGGTGTTGGGCTCTAAAGCCCTTGACGTATTTGGAAAGGAATTTAGCAATAAAGCCATCGGTTTTTTTAACGTAGGGTATGCTACGCAGCAAATTGGGGCATACAGGAGCACCGGGTAAAAAGAACAGGCCAAAATTATCTTTCGAATCACAAAATATTTTTGGAAAACTTCGAACTGTTTGTAACTAACCGTAAGATAATAATTAATTTAATCAGTTAGGTATTCTCCGATACTTTCAAATAGCTTTGTTTAAACCCACACACACACTGCCATTACTGGGACGTGTCTAAAATTGGCATAAGGTATAATAATACAGTTGGTTCTATTTTATAGAAAATTAAAATCTCTAACTAGTACAAATGTGCTAACTAACAGTTGATTTAACACTACCTTGTCCAGTCACTAAAGCCCTACGCCAAGGATATTGAAGAAATTTTAGGCTTAGAATGCGTTTTTGACGGAAACGCACATTTCAAACTAAGCAGTGTTTCCCACCGTTTCTCATTGACTCCTGACAAATGTTAAAACGCATTCTATAATGATTGTTAAAGTACGTTTTTTAGATGGCAATGCTTTTAGTGGACTCCTATTATACTATGCTTATGTTAATCCTGTTTGTATGGTTTAATTTAGCTAATTATGAAAGTTTTAAAACAAACTTACGGTTCTCTCTTCGATAGCGTTTCGTCTGCTCCAAACTTTTCCCAGAATGAACTTCGGTGCTTAATTCTCAGAACTGAAGTGCTGAGTGTGCGGGGTAATTTTGTTCCGAGGCCGCTATTTCCACTGCGCTCCACACCATGTCCTAGAACCACCGAACTGTCATCTGGCCTATCCAACCCCGTTGACAACATTCTAACATCGTTCACGGACATTTTTCGCGTCCTTTTAAATAAAGGCGCTTTGTTTAGATGAAACTCTTTGCGATCCAGAGCTACTTCCGGCAAGAGCTACACGGTGACTAACTGTGATGGTATCTGTATTTATAATAAAAAAATGTCCCATTGTAAATTGAAATAAGAGTACGTATAACCATTCATATAATGCAAACGGTTGTAGTATATACATGCTTGCAGTGGTATAAGATGTGAGTAGGGTCATTATTGTTCTAAAGTTATTAGGCCGATCTAATAGAATGGATTTTTAGATAGGGATCTACAACCAGGAGTCGGGAAGGGTTCATAATCACAATAGACATTTGACACTAATCTCTTTTGTAAACTGCAGTAGGCAAAAACTAAATTCCATAAAGCTTAAAATGTAGCTCTGGC
>JAQFZC010005574.1:0-13900 GCA_034695205.1 Dicyrtoma fusca
AAAAGTATTTAATAATGATTTATTAAATAGTCACAAATTATCCTAGTTTACACGAATACGAGAGGGATGAGTGCAGATCGTTAGTCGATACGATGCCAGTTCAAGACTAAAGACAGTAATAACACACGATCCAGTACATTCAAAGTATGTTTGTACCTACGTACATACACCTACATAACTATATCAGGCCCGATTACATATAGCCTGATACCACAAATACTGATAGTGCAAAGGGCAAAGAGACCTTGCCAATATGGCTAGAAACAAACAAATGATGCTTTGATCGCCATGTTTTCCCATGTATACCTTTTATATATGCATTAGTGTGGTAGCCTTGTATTTATCGACTAAATGCAATAGTACGATTTAATACTTTTCACAGTGCTATTACCATATTTTTATACTTGGATCAAGCAGGCTACTTATTTTATTAGATTAAAGACTTGGATAAAGCAGATAGATGTCAGAGTACCGTCGTGAGCCCACACGAGCAAGCAGACCGTCAAACGAAAGTTGGTAGAGGAGATTGTTTAGTAGAGAACACGATTATAGTACAACGAAGAAGATAGAGGAGGTTTTTTCAGTAGAGAACACATTAGAACAAAAAAACTGAAGTAGAGAACACACGAGATGTCTACCAACAACAGGACTCAGAAAACACAACTTTACATATTATTTATTATTACGCAAATCTCTATTTCAATCATTGCAACCTGCAACCTTCTGGAACATGATAGTAATCGTGATTCAATTTAATCATGTCCCTACCCTACTTCAATCAAATAATAATGTATGTACAATGTAACCCTTTCAAATCGTACCTTTATGAATATATACTGAACATCAACAATATTAATAAACTAAGCAACAGTTTATAGCTAACAATTAAATATAAACACAATACAAAAACCACATTAAAACAGCAGAGCAGAAAACGGAGCCCGGAGTAGTTTCTTTTTCTTCACTTTTTTTAGTTCTAATCTCCACTAGTTTGTTTTTGGCGCGTAGATACGTACAATTTAATGGTGTGTGTGAATAACATTATTTATTTTATGATGTTTAAATATTCTAAAAATAATATAACACGTTAGCGCTACATCATGGAACCAGGGCCTCCTATCGGTGTATGAGGAGACGCGAACTGCTGCTGAGCCGGACTCATCATTTGCTGTCCCATTTGAGAGCGAGCCATGGAACCCGGTGGCATCTAAATTTTAGTCAAAAGCAAAACCTTTATTAATTAGTGGACCAAAAATATAACAGCATTCGTGGTTTATGATAGAAATTTGAGTTATCCAATGTTGCTTAAATGTAGTGACGACAAGGGAACAGCACAATGGGAAAGCACTATGTCCTTTTTAAGAATTGAAGGATACGCGTCATTTTACCTGTACTGTCTGCAAGCAGGATATAATATTGCGCCTATACATTATTATTAAAAATGAAATATAGAAAAAGTACGTACGCTGGACATTGGAGTCTGAGGAGGCGGGCCTCCCGCTGGCCCTTGCCCCTGACCAGCTCCCGACACAGGAGCTCCGCCACTTGGAGGCGCTCCAGCTCCATCCGGTGGTAAGCACAAGTTGGCTAAAAGATCCTGCACAGACGGGAATATTGAACAGCACTCCATTCCTAAATTACTTTGGTTAAACTCTGTGAACCTCTTGAGCTGTTGAGACACCGCAGAGTACTCCACTGAAGCTGAAACACAAGACATGTATACGCAAAATTAAACTTACTTCACAGTTTATGGGGCTACGGATGTATACTCGAACTTTATAAGTAGAGGGAGAGAGAAAAAAACGTTAACAACTGCAACGCAACAGCCGAAACGACTTCAGTATAGAGGACAATGTTGAGCTCGAGTGAATTACACTTTCTTAATGGTACGGTGATCGAAGTTGATTATTAAACTTCGAACAATACGATAATTCAGTTATTTACATTTACTTAACGCAAACACATAACATCTTCAATTATACCATTACACCAGTAGGCAATTTAAACCTAGCTACAAAGTCTTGACAAAAGAAAATGTAACTGTCTCGTGCTCCTGCGTAGAATTCGTGTAGTAAAAACAAATAATTGTGTTTCTTACGTGGTCCAACAGCTCTTTTTTCTGCGAGCTGAGTTATATTCGTGGAACTCTCATATATTAAAGGAATGACGACGAATGGAATTTTCTCGGGCTGACTGCCATCCGCATCATCTCCACCGGATGTTTGGGTATCCATTCGCTGGCCAGGACCTTGACCTCCTTGAGCACGGGTTAAATGTAGCTAAGAAATTCAAGAACACAGATTTGAGATTCAGCCTGTTAAATTCCGTGCCACCAATAATAATTATTAATTATAGGTACACAAAGAAATCGGATAGTACCTAATAAATATTTTGGATTTACAGCCAATAACAGAAAGTAAATAAATTAATCCAGCAGTGCAAGGATGTCAGAAAATCTTACATATATTAGAATTTTAGTTGCTGAAGTGACGATGGCAGGCATCCCTTGTGGAATTATAGGCATGGCTGAGTGCGGCACAGTCAGACAAAGCTGAACATTCCATTTCCAATTATGTTGCTCCACGATGGAGGGAACGAGCTGAAGACGAATGATCTGAATGCAGTCTCTTAAAATTCGAGGTGGTAGGGAAATCATTCGGGCAAAAGCTGCTAAGCCATTCGGCCTGAAGGGTGGGCTCACCACTTTAGTTGCGAAAAATGTTTCAAGGAGCTAAATAACCGAATGCAGAGAGTTCTCAAAGCATACATAAATGAAACATATTCAAAATAAAAGTATATGGAGTACCAGTATAGTAGAAAGAATTTGTCGTAGGTTAGGGATCGCTAAATTCCCATATCTGTGTCTGTGGCCCGGCATTTTAAATACATATTCCAGTATGCCAAGAAAATACCCCATGCATATTACATATTTCCGTGGGGAAATGGGCCAAATGGGCATACGCAGAGACGCAGATAAATCATAAATGTTTTTTAGGAATTCACAATATTTTTTCCAAAGCTGCTTGAAAACACTATATTTCGTAATTCATTCACATGCAGTTACGTGTATAAGAACGTTACTAGGAAGTAAGCTTAATGTTATCATTGCAATTATGGCTGGTTTGTATTTTACGATTAAAATAAATTGTTTGATTCCCATTGAATTCGCACTTTCCCCTTTCCAGCTGGGTAAATGAAAAAAAAAACAAATTCGCAATACGAAGAAGGAAACCCAAAACAGCAAACTTAATATAAATGTGTTTTTTGCCCAGGATTTACAAGCCAGCCGTTCGTACAATTAACCAATATTACAGGTTTAAATGAAATTACATGGATTTCCTCCGGACTCCACTGGTCTTTGTACTCAGGTGCAGGAGTGATCTTCAAATGAAGTGTTTGATGATGATTAATATCATGGCCCACACGGAACTGCATTGTTACAGATCGAAACAGTAAAAATCCGGGTCCACGCAAATCCATTACATCCAACTGAAAAAATAAACAAGCGCCACTACTGTTTATGGAGGTACAAAAAACTAAAGTGCAATGTGCATTCTAATGTAATTAGCAATGCCAGCACACCTTTATATCTTCTTGTTGCACAATTCGTTGCAGTTGCCTTCTCAGGTACGAAGAACCCAGAAATCTTTCTAATGGACTACAAGGATGCCCTGGAAGGTGAGACACACCCGTGTTTCCGTCGCCATGGATATTGTCGACGCTAGTGACGGGCGTGCACAGGACATCCAAAGCGTCATGGGTTAAAGCCGTTGGAATCGCACCAGCCCAGGACCTTTGAGGCAAAATTCTATTCGTGGTCATGATAGGTCTTCCGTCCATCTACGGTGACAGCAGTATGGAAAACATTTGTAAATAGTCAACGAATCTGTGTTAATATTGGGGAACAGAAAATGAAAACGAAACTAAATTGAAAATGGAATTCACTAATTTATAAAGAAAACTTACACGAACTGGCGAGGGTCTGGACATTCCGGGTGAGCCCACGGATCCCGTTGCGGCCCAGGGACTATGAACAGGGGCTGGAGAGCTGTCGGCACCATGGAAAAATGGGGAGGGGTGACCGCCTCCTCCCAACCCACTCATGCCGCCCGTCCCCCCAACGGAAGTAGGTCCTATGCTCCCAGGGTTTGGATTCGGCGACGGGGTTGGCACTGACATGGGTCCGCCAGAAGGTGATGGTGCTGGGAGCAAGGATGACGACGAGGGGCTTGGACTTGGATGAGGCAGCATTGGCTGCGTGCCTGGGTTTGGGGAAGGTTGACTAAGGTGACTCAATGATGGAGGTGGCGATGCTAAATTGACAAAGGATGGGTTTACTGGGCTAAAACTCGTCGAGGTCTGGAAAAACAAACAGGGCAAATTAAAGTGAATCACTTTTTCAACACGGTCATGGGCCATGTGGATTACAATTTGAAAATGAAAAATGGACGAATAAAAATGAAATTAATTAGTTGATATGACCGTACAGGTTGTATGTGAGGACTTGCAGGCGTATGGGGATTTGACCGCCCAGGTGCGGGACTCTGCGGTTTAGCAGACAGGAAACTTGAGGAAGAACCCCCAGGAGTTCCCACACTATGATCCATGTCCATCATCATCATCGTTGAGATTGGAGAGGGCGGATTGTCATCCTCAGATTGAGATCGTCTCCGAAATACTGCATTCTCATCAACGTATTTCATAAAGAAGGACTGTAATACAACAAAAACATATGATACGTACAATATAAAAATGCAAATACTGCCGTAATCAGTAAAAGTTGTATTCAGGCTAGATAACAAATAAACTGAGGTACAATACCTTGGCTGTTTGCATTGGAGTCAACTCCCCCACACAAACGGATTTGTCGAACAAGGAATATGCTCCATCCCGGATGCTCACCATCCCTTCCGACTGGAAATGAATATCAATGCAGTATGTGTTCATGTACACAATTCGGACATGAGTGGGTGACTGTGGAATTAAAATAAATGTGGCCACAGGGATTTGTGGTCGGTTGTACTGAGCTCCCAGTTGAGGGGTCGTAGGCAATTTGGTCAGTGAATACAGTGGCTCATACGTCTCATTCAGTAACTTCATCAGCCCGTCCAAAGAGCACGTGGCTGGATTATTTAATAATTTTTCTAGCTGAACTCTAAGAAGCGTATGAGGATTATGTGAGATTGTTCCACCTAAACAGTAAATATGTAATAATTTAATAAACACTCCCATATTTAAATAGGTAGGTTTCCAGTCACAAAACGTTACACGGAAACCGAAACAATTTTACATAGTACGTCCTTGGTGAAGAACCACTGTGGGTTAAGTCCAGTCCCTGCGTAAAAGCATTGCATTGCAACATAAGTCCAGCGTACCCTTAATTTCTTTTTGATGTAAAATCCCAAGTTGCAACTAAGGTGCGCCACTCCCTTGATCATTTTAATAAATAATAACCCCAGGAATCAAGTAGCATTAAGCCAGTGCGATACGCCGCGCCGGCTTGATTTCAAGAAGTTATTGAAACTTGTATTAAAGATCGAGTAGGTATCTTGTTTTCGAAGATTGATAAATGAAAACGAATTGGTTAACCCGTAAAACATGATCTTGAATAACACTAAAACCCATAAAAACTAATAGTTGAACCAGTGTTTATATTTCTAAAAAACAATCAAAGGAGCAATTACAAGCTTCAAAAATAGTAAAACGGTATTTATTTACATTTCTGAAAAATGTGTGAAACCGTAATTAGGATTTTTAAAATAGTAAAGCACTGCTTTACTATTTTAAAGATCCTAATTACGGTTTACCTTTTTTGAACACTAGTTAAACCGTTACACACATTTTTCTTAAATGTGTAGAGTGGTACATTGGTACATACAATTGTATTTACAGGTGAAATGATATTAAGGGGAAGTTAGCTTTTAGTTAGTTTATAAGTTAGTCGTGACGTAACGGAGTTTTCTCTTCCCTTCCTTATTTCTACTTCCAAAATCCCAACTCACCCATCGAAAAATCGAAATATTATTTAAAAGCATTTTTCAACTCCATTTTTTATAGTGCCTAATGAAGTGCAAGGCTTGAAATGTTGCACAGTACAACTGTTCAGTAATTCCTTATTAATATTATTTATCGTTCAAAAGTGTTCTAAAAAGTTTGGTGATTCCTAGCCTTGACTTGACCTTGCCTTATACTTTATACTATACTATAATCTCAATTTGCATCCTTGACTATTCCTGACGTTTTTAACCAGAGACTGGGCTTCAGGGCTGGTCCCACATTGTTTCTTTAGAGACGCTACATTGACTCAAAAGTACTAGTGACTGTGCGGTACGAGCTTATGCTTTAACTTTGGATATTCGTGGCAATTGTAATTATGTATAGCTACCAAACTAATAAATAAACACAAAATCAGCAAATCTTACCAAAGGTGAGTCGATAACATTTGTCTGTAATACTGTACACAATATTGACTACGGCAGAGCGATTAGGCCCATAATTCAATGATAACTTATTCCACGTATAGGATTTAACTGCAACAACCGTGGATTGCTCCATCTTCCTCATCCAACTGGACTTTTGAACTAAAATAAATAATTTGACAATCGCCGTCCACTCATCAAGAAAATTATCCACTATTTTAGGTATATGATCATCAGGGGATGACAGGGCCATTTCATACACAAAATGAACTGGTTTCTCCGCATCAGGGACATACTGCCTGTAAGCAACAAGACCAAAAGGATAAGTCACAACACAACCGATGTCGCAGCTGAGTATGAACGTCACGTCAATACTAGAGTCCACAGCGCAGCGTTTTAACTTTAAATAAAAAGTGGAACATTATAATTTTACCCATATGCTTTTGGACTGGAGCTGAACTTTAGTTCTAAATTCCACGTGCGGAACCCTTTGAGCTGCATTTGAGATCTCACAGTGGCAGACTGCAATCGAGCATGCAACTTTACTAGGGTATTCTTGGGTAAATTTGGATTTTGCAAGTGGGGAGTCATAGGGAACTGAAGAATAGGCACAGACAGACAAGTTCCATTCGCTTCAACACGGCATCCACCATGTACTATGTCACGCTTGGTAAACTGCAAAAATTAATATAAAAAAATTAAATTATGGTATTTGTAATTGGTAGGTGACTCGAAATTAATTTGAACGTATAAATGCCTACTTCGGTAGTTAATAAGGCGAAGGGAAGTCGCTCATCGCAAAGGGCAACTATGTGGGCTAAACTTGGAACAAAATATGCAGGATGCTTGTACTTTTTAGCAGCGTTCACTTCTCCGGGTTTTGTTACTTGCGGAGGTTGAGCAGCTCCAAGCTTTCGCTTTCCAATTATTCGCTCACTAGGGTCTAGAACTGTTTTACAATATTCATTAAAAAACCGAAATCACACCTCGAACTTAAATGTAAACCTTTCCTTGCTACTTTTTTTTAAATGAAAATGGCTTTGTAGGCTGGAGTGTTAAAATTACCATCGACTTCAGTAAAAGCACCATGAGTGGCTGCAAATGTGTCCAGTGGTATAATTGTAACAGGTTTCAAATAAAATTTTGGAATTGAAGTCCCGGGGGCAGCCCCAACCGCCAAATCCTCATTTTCTTCCGCAGAGGCCTTCTTGACCATGATTAGGTAAAAAAAGTAATCCATTTCACTTGGGTATTCTTCTTTCTCTTTGAATTCCACAATCTAACAACGAAATAAGAACAAATAATGCAAACTAGAACAAAAATTTGTCACTAAATAACTTTTTGAATCAACTGCTCACAGAAAACCGAATAAAAAGATTAATTTACTAGGATCGCATAAGGATGCTTCTGAAATTTAATTGTAAGCCTATGTGGACCAATTTTACTCAAAATAGGATTCTTATCCCAGTGTAATAAAGTAATCCGGTCTGCCGCACTCGCGGGTAAATGCTGCAGTGTTTTCTCACATCGGCGTTCTGTGATCCAATACCTATAAAAAAAATTTTTTTTTAAAAATGATTAGGCCTTTAAGGGAAGTCAAGACATAAGGATTAAGGCAACCTTAATTATGCCTTTTGAGCGCTTCCAATTATGCATTTTGGGTTGATGAATAACGCGCGATTATACTCGCGATTACACTTTTTGTGATTTTTAATCTTCCGTTAAAAATTGCAATCAGTGAACAATCGGCAATGGCTAATTATAAACCAAACGGATGGTAATATTATGTTGGTTTTGTCCCTACAGTAATGTTTGAAGCACATCAAGGAGTCGACAAGATTTATCAACTACAGTTGTGACTACAGAATATGACAAATAAAAATTCATTCGGCTCATCTATCACTTTTTTCCCGAAAACTAACGCACTTCAGGTCTTGTATCTGATTATGCTCTAATTATGTAGCTCTTTAACAAGTCATACTGTTCAATTATGTTTTACGAATACTTTATGATTTTGTTATGCTTTACGTACTTTTTGAAATTTTAATTTTTCTACATTTCGATTTCACATAGTAGGAAAAGAAAAAGACGAACTTTATCCACAAAACAAAGTCATCACTACACTGTCCTCCAACGAGGATAGCCCAACGAACTCAAAAATAATCCTTGTAACCACGGGAAAATTATTACTTTTCGTTTGTAGTGCTTTATGGTTACCTTAATGAGGATATACGGAGGATAAGAACTGTAGTATTTGAAAATATATTAATTACGCTTACATACCTAATTTCTAAATCATCTCAATGCGCAGTAAAAGTGAAAAACGGTGTTCTGAACATACCTTAGCTGAGAAATATAAGACGTTAACTTTGCAGTATTCAAGGACATGGAATTGATAGTCTGCTGTATATCATTTACAACCGGTGGTGAAGGATCAAACTGCGGTACATGTACCAAGAAAGAACCCGTATTAATATTTACTGCAACTAACAGTTGCTCAGACCTTAAACACAACACATGTAATAATTAATTAAGTTTTCAGAGAATGAAATTATTACAACTGCAATTCAATTTGTTTTATTTATTTATTATTCATGAGTACCTTAAGCACGGCGTTAGGACGGGGACACTCAAGACAGGTGGTGAGCCCTGTAGAGTGCATTCCACTCCTAATGCTAATTCGATTTCAGTTCTTAATTCCGACAATCGATTCCGACTCCTTAAGTAAATTGTATGAACCATTATTTTTTCTAATTGATTTGCTTTGAGTCCCTCCCCGGTCTGGGCAGCTTCATCTGGAGGAAGAGGGGGCTGATGGGTCACCCCAAGGGGCTGAGCTGGATCCGCTGCATCAACTGCAATTACAAGTCGGTAGCCCAACTCTGCTTTCGGGTCCAAAGCGCTTAGTTCCCTACAAAAAAATGCATAACAATCAAATTAATGTCCTCATCAATAATAATTAATTAATCTTTTTAAACTTTGAAACAGCTGAATTATAAATATGACTTACTTCCAATATCCTAAAATGATAGATCTTCCAACAGTATATTCCTCTATACTTAAGTAATCTCCTAGTCTCTCTCGACACAACTTTAAAACCTGTGAGTACAAAACCTCAAGCTGAAGTGATTGTGCAAAGGCATGAAGGATGTTGTACAATTCTCGGAGGGGGGCAGAGGACATGTCAAGTCTGGACTGAGCCAGCTGAAGGATGAATCCGGTCTGAAGCTTGTGAACCAGGGACATTCCATCCCCGATGTCCTTGTCTTCAACTAAAATCTCAATGTCTATGATTCTCCAAGGCATTGAGTAGGAGTCTCCCAAGACTGTGAGACTCACTTGAAATTCGTTATCCACTTGGAATACAACACGCCCTTGATCAATCTGTGCCAAACAAAAAAAAAATAATTAATTCTAGATTTCGGAAACATTCGCGACCATTGCATTGTGGTCCCCTCCTCCCCTCTATAAAAAGTTCAGATTTGAGAGCAGAAATAATAATTTACGTAGCGTAAAGCCTACATTACAAGTTACAAGCACAAACAAATGTTTGATAATCATTTTCTTTTACAGTTTCCTTGGATCAGAGTATTTTATTTTCAAATCCTTTTCGAATTTTAAAATATCAACAATCTAGTTCACAGAAAACAGGGACCGTGGACCAGATGCTTTGCTGGATGGATTGACCTTAACCGTGCATGCACAAGACTCGACTTAATAACAAGTAACATTTTTACAAACAACGAAACCTTAAATCCTTATTCATAATATTATGTAGTCATACAGTTATACCATACCAGCTACTGCTAGTACTGCTACTAGCTACTGAAAGCGTCAATAAATCGATTCAGTGATACAGATACAACTCATTATTATTTTATTATATAAAAAATACAAGCAGCATTAGCATTTCGTATTCCGATTTCAAATTCTAGTTCGACAGAGTTTCAAACAAAATTATACTACAATATAACTATATAACCCGATACACTTTGAGGATTTTGAAAGCAAGAACCCAGGACCCAGCAAAATAAATCCTCAATGACCATGGAGTTCCTTAGAGCTGTAATCGAAGGCACAAGTAAAATTTTGCGGACCCTTAAAGACTACCTAGGAGACTACCTTACGAACATCCTAGGATTTGGAACATGTGCCCTCATTATCTACACAAATACAAGCATTTTCCGTGACCAGTTCAACCCACTATTCTGCATTCAAAATGTGCTGTGGGCAAGTCTAAAAATTATTCTTGTAACACTATCCACACTCATCACAGTCCTTCTCCTAACGTCACTCTTCGACTCTAAACATCCTAAGCCCACATCCGATTGTGTTCCTCGAAAACGATGTCCCTGCCTCAAACCCAACGTTTCTAATACCAAATGCAATATTCCAGCCGAGTCCCAGACATTTTATTCCACGTCCAGCCGAATCCAAAGTCCTCCTGAAGATGACAACGATAACTGTAGCGATCATGAAGAAGATGAACAACCTCAAAAGCAATCGAAAAATAGAAGAGACAAGTCCTGTCAACAAGATTTGGGACTAACTTGTAAAACAAATAAACAAATAATAATTAAAAAGAATTGCAATCCTGATCAGAACGAAAGCTGCCGTGACTGCTGTGAGGAAACCCAAACGGAGGGAATTCCAATTTGTAAGCTGTTTAGGAATATGGTTAGAAATGCTGGCATTTATGATGAGACAGAAAAACGAGAGCAAAGGGGAGCTGGCTGCGAACCACGTTACCCGGACACTGGACCCACTGCTTACACAGTATGCCAGAAACAACTGGTTCCAGTAGTGACGTACAGATATGAAACGCAGACTCAAACTAAGTCACCCAATTCAAAGCCCCATCCTAGCAATATCACTTCTTTAAATAATTACGGAAACTACACAAATAATCCACAACTACTAAAGGACTACTTCAACTTTCATCAAATGCAGAATCAGCTCCCCTCAGGTTACAATGGACATTGCAATATTGTTTACTCGTGGCCCTCCCCCCCAAAATTTCAAAATCAATGCGATCAGACCGACCTTTGTTCTATCTGCTCCGAAGATGAGGATTACTATAATAACGAGCTGGACAAAAAAGAGGCCGCAAGAGCAGCAGGGGGCCACAACAAAACCAAGGGTAAACATGCGAAAAATAAAAATGAAAACACCCACGGCACCACTTGTGAACCAGGACGTACAGAACAAATCAATAAAGAAAATGAGGGTGAGGGCTTGGACGGAAATACAGAGACCGATTACAACTGGAAAGAAATTCGCCGGCGGTCCCTACAGCGTCCTGTACCTTACAAGGACGACGAACAATTAAATAAATGGTTTCACAACAATAAAAATGAAGTTCGAACGCCTCATAACGATCAGCTCGACGAGTCCACGAACACGTGAATAATAAAAATGTGAGGAATATGGTCGAAAGATCCGCGAGGCAGATGGCAGATGATATGGTAGCACATCATGGATAAAATTAAGTAGTCTAAGTAAAAGCAAGGCAAGACAGACAAGAACAAAAAACAGTAAAGACGAGTGTTCAACTTATGCAGGTAAGTATATACATACGTTTATGAGTTTACTACGTTGCACAACACTTTTTACAATTTTGAACAGAATTCACAGAATTCAGGTCAAAGCAGAAATGACAAAAACAGCAGGTAATGAAATCTCATAAAACTCATTTACTTATGTTGCAAACTGACTACCATGAGTTCATTTATTAGAAAATATAATTTTGAAAGCGTTCGTTTGATTTCAAAATTTCGAAATTTTCGAGTAGTTTAGTGTGAAAGGGACCTTGGGGTCTACATCGACAATGAATTAAAAACGTCCAAACACTGTCAACAAGCAATAACAAAAGCGCGATTAGTTTCTCTACAAATCAGACGGAATTTCAAGTATCTGGACGCTTACGGACTTAAAAAACTAATTGTCACCTTTATCAGACCACTACTGGAATATTGCAACAGCATATGGTCACCTTTATTAAAGCGAGATTGCGACGAATTGGAGAAGGTGCAAAAGTTAGCTACTAGAATTCTGCCTTCCCTTCAGCCCTTAAATTATGAGAGCAGGCTTGAAGCACTCGGCATAATAACACTTCAACAGCGAAGAGATCGAGGGGATTTAATCGAAGCTTTTAAGATTATTCACGGGATGCACGATGTAATACCCGAAAATTTCTTTGACATCAACAACGAAGGCAGACATGCACCTTTTCTGAAAAGCGCACGAACAAAAACCAATTCACGTTATCATTACTTTACCCAACGAATAGTGCCCCAGTGGAATAAATTACCTAGTGAAGTGAAAAATAGCAAAACAAAAAGTGGATTGTTTAGTGCTAACAGGTTCAAAAACAGCCTAGATAAACATATAGGTTGGGGATTCAAATTCACAACTTATTCAGACTCGAGTCTTACGGAGTGAAATCAGTGATACTGGGACAAAAGAGAATATTTCTCAAATCCTTATGGAATCTACCCAGAAACCAAATATTATTATTAATATTATTATTATATTTAGCAGGAGTTGTCGAGAGTACAGACATCTCAGACATGCTTTATGCACCGATTAGAAAAGATGGATCACAATAATTTGAGTTATGGACCGACGACCGACCGCTGGATATATACGTTTGGCAGAAAACTCGGAAGCTATTTCTTTAAAATAAAGGCGTGCTTAAGTCATCTTATCATGTAATGTAGGTAACAAGTAGTATTTTGTTGGACAATATGTATGTATAATGTATGTACCTGTTTGACCTCCAAAATGACTAGACAGCCAACTTGTGACTTGTATTGGCATTTCTGCTTTGAAGTGAATTATTAAGAATTACGAAGTGATGGAGTTTGGTACGTTAAAACACTCATATATCTTACCTTAAGATTCCGCATCTGGGCTGGAAGTTCTGTTGTCACGAGTCGATGCTGTAGAACTTGGTTCAATTTGGATAATGTTGTTTTCTTTTCTGCAGGCGTAATTGGATCCGGAGGAACAATTCGATCCTAATACGAAACAAAAAATTAAAAAATTAAATTGGTTTAATCATTTTACTCTGGTAAAGTCAAGCCCCTTTTGTTTTGTCGTACGTTCAGTCGGTTCAGTAAAAATTCACAAATAAACGTAGACACATCAATTTTGTTAAAACAAGAACAGGATTCGTCACTTAACTTGATTTAAAAGTAGAACACCTGGTTAAACTTAGTCACTTTTTTCATTTCTACACCCCACTATACAAAAAATTCGAACTTACATAGGTACTTAAGTTATTGAAGTTAAAATCTGTACATACAGATTTGAAGTGACTAAAGTTTGAAAATATAAGTATATTAGGGCAATTTAGTATCTCTGTTCTGTTCTGTAGCACGTCGTGCTGTAGGGAGCACAAGGGGGTTCACGGTCACAGCTTCGAAATACAAATCTTCGAAAACCACGACTTCGAAACTATTTCTTCGAAAGTCCATGTC
>JAQFZC010005575.1:0-13898 GCA_034695205.1 Dicyrtoma fusca
AAAACGGTCAAAACTAGTAAATGACACTTTTTCAAAACGGTCAAAACTAGTAAATAACACTTTCAAAACAGTCAAAACTAGAAATTACCGTTTTCAAAAACATGCAAAACTAAGCATATTGAAGTTACGAAAAGGTTAAAAAAAAGTGTAAAGCTTGTTCCACTCACCCAGTTTAACTCCGGTCCATTGGGATGCAGTGCATTATGTGGATTGGGGTCAATGAGTCCAATTTTCTGAAGACCCCGGAGGGCGTTGGCAAATCCACTAAATCTGAGGGTGCCCCTGAGGACAGTTTTGGCCTCCGGGATGCCGTAGAGTTCCTTGTAAATGAGGGAGTCCCTATTGGGGTAGCCTTCCAAGTGGAAGCCGGGGAGGAATTCCATGTTCTCAACGGAATTGAGCAAAGCGCCCCCCGCCGGGATTTCCACGATCTCCCCGTCCTTCAAGTACTTAGCGGCACTGAGCGTGTTGAGGAGGACGCCTCGTGGGCTCCAGCTGAACTTGTAGCGGAGGGCATTGTCACTGCACTCGGGGGCGGGCAGGCCGCCGCAGTAGGAGATGAAGCTCTCGACCTTCCCGCCGTGGGAGTGAATCTCGTCGAAGCATTCCATGGCGAGGAGGTGGTCAATGCCGGGGTCGAGTCCCACTTCGTTCACGATCACGATCCCGGCGTCCTTGGCGGCGTCGCCGAGGGCCGCCAGGGCGGGAGAGCAGTAGCTGGCGGTCACCATGTTGACCCGGTGCTTGATGCACTCCTGGGCAATGTTGGCATGGAGACTGTAGGGAAGGAGACTGACCACGATGTCCACCCCACTGATCAGTTCCGAGAGAAGATCCGGTCTACCAATGACGTCCAGGAGGACCGGCTCGACGCCCGGATGACTGGACGCGAGGGCGTCCGCCTGGTCTTTCAGGGCCGAGGCGAGGATCACTGACACGTTCCCAGGCGCCCGGTTCAAGTATTCCACTAGCGGCTCACTCACGTAGCCCGCGCCCAGCACGAGCACCTTCTTCGACTGGGATTCCGTGATCGGGGCCTTGTGACGGGAGCGATTGGCCAGGCGCAGGTCCTGGATGTACTCGAAATCCTTGGTTAACTTGCCATTCGTGGCCACGACAGCGCCCCCGACGGCATCCGACCAATTGTCACGGTCAAAGGTGGACGCTTTGCTCAACTCCAGCATCTCCGGGATGTACGGGAGCAGGAGGTCACCGAAGAAGTCCGTAGACTCTGTGTCAACATTACAGTCATTATTATTATTATTGACAAATCTGATTTGGATTTTGTTGTGAGTTTTGCAACTTGAACTGCAGCTTTAACTGTAAATGCTTTCAAAAAGGTCTTTTTTCAAAACTATATTCATAACTGAGTTTGCTTTATGACAGTGCATTTTCAAAACCGACATTTTAAATTTTGAATACAAAAGTACTTTTTTAAATCTGTATTTTGTATAAAAATGCTTGTCTAAAACTGACGGTTTCCAATAAAATACTTTTCAAACCAGCAATTTTTATAAAAATACTTTTCTCAAACTATCATTTTTTATTTATATACTTTTTCAAAACTGTATTTTGTATAAAAAGCTTTTTCCAAACCTGCGTTTTTTATAAAAACACTTTTTCAAATGTGTCGTTTCCTAAAAAAAATACTTTTCAAATCTAGAATTGTTTTCCCTTTTTCAAAATGCGGAATTTAATACAAAAATATATTTTAAAACTGTCTCTATATGTCATCGTGCATTCGTACACTATGACTTTTTGCACATTAGGTACATTAGAATTTATACACTTTAGACATTTATGATCATAGAGACCATAGAACCTACTCCGGATTCTTGTACTACTTGACCCCGGCCCTCTGACCCCCGAGAATCGTAGATTTAATTCAACAAAATAAAAAATAGACCTAACAAAAACCAGAGGCCACAAACTAGAAGATCATTCAAAATGTAACTGACAAAAATTATATTTAACCTCTTGGAAGTTGTGTGGGCATGTTGTCAATGGAGCAAACGAGAACGCCGGGTCCTTTAAAGCTGCTAATATCCTTATTTCGATCCGCATCGTACAAACAGAATGGATTGTCAATGGTGGTGCATTCATTCATGAACTCAATGGAGCCTCCAGGGTCCGCACTAATGTCACAGATGGCAAGCATCCGATGGGGCAGAATCGGGGCTCCCGGTGAAGTTTGAAGCCAGGGCTGAGCCGTGGGCTGAAGGAGATATTTTGCATCTGGGATCGTGATTAGTTTCGGTGAATTGACGGCCCAGTAGATCCCATTGATGAGGACGCTTGCGTAGGGCGCAATTTTCTTTGAGAAGGTTGAGATGTAGTTCCCGGGATTCTGATGGTAATCCTGAAGAGAGTACTTGCTCGTGTCTTTGTGAATGACGTGATCTTTTCGGGACACTTCGGTGGCATACACTTTGTTCGTGGAGCCGTGGGCAGCCACTTTGTACAGCATCTCCGGGGGGACGTACTCGTGGGGAAGATCTTGAAAGACCTCTTGGGCCCCTTGACTCACGTTCCCTGTACCCGTGAAGACGAAGGTCAGGGGTCCAATGGACTGTTATTGGAAACAAAAGAGAATTTTAAAATTCAAAAGTTAAAAACTTTTATCAAAACTTGTACTTTTAGATATATGTATTTTTATAATGACGGAAACTGGAAATTAACATTTTTAAAACGTTCAGAACTAGTGATTAAGTCTTTTGAAAAGGTCAAAACTAGAAATTATCGTTTTTGTAAGGGGCCAAAACTAGTGAATATAAGACTTTCGAAAAGGCAAAAACTAGAAATTAAAACTTTCAAAATGCGCAAAACTAGTAAGAAGGTTAAAAAGGTTAAAACTGGAAATTACAGTTCGTAAAAAGGGTCACAACTGCAAATTAACATGTTTTATAGCATTCGAAACTAGAGCAAATAACACTTTTGAAACGGCCAAAGCCATCAGCATCATTTTTAAAAGAGTCAAAACTAGTAACTAACATTTTCAAGACGTTTAAAACTAGTTAATAACACTTTGAAAAGGTCAAAACAGGAAATTAACGCTGTCAAAAAGGGTCAAGGAACTAGTGAACAACTTAACACTTTCAAAAGGCTTTAAAACTAGACTCTTAACGTTTTTAAACGGCAAGAACTAGTAAATGACACTTTTAAAAAGGGTTTAAACAAGTAATTATCATTTTAAAAGCATTCAAAATCATCGAATAAGACTTCTGAAAAGGCCAAAACTGGCAATCATCATTTTTTAAAAGGGTCAAAACGCGAGATTAGCTTTTTTTAAAACACCGAAAACTTTTTGAAAAAAATTTTGGAAATGAGCACCACTCTTCAAGAAACTTGTGTTTAACACTTTCAAAAAGGTGTAAAAGTAAACATTTAACGTTTTTAAAACAGTCAGAAGTAGTGCAGAAATAACAGTTGTAAAAAGGATCAAAACTGGAAATTAACACTTTCAAAAAAGGTCAAGAAACAAGTAAATAACACTTTTCCTAAACTGTCAGAACTAGTAAATGACTCTTTTAAAAAGGATCAAAACTGGAAACAAACATTTTAAAAACGTTCAAAACTAGTAAATACCACTTTTGAAATGGTCAGAACTGGAAAGTAACTTTTCAAAGGGTCAACAATCAAGGGAACAACACTTTTAAAAGAGTGCAAAACTACTAGTAGATCTAGTACCGTTTCAAACAGGTTAAGTTACAAGTGTCAAAGTCAACAGTGTGTCTCCTATTCCCTTGTGGCTGTTACCTTAGGCATCATTCCCATTGCAATTTCATAGCCAGCGTCTCGAATGGCCTGCCGTGCCATCCCCGTGTTTCGGTAGTTGTGAGCTGGGCCGATGTGCATGAAGGGCGTGTGGTGTCCCAGTGCCAGAAGTCGAAGGCCCAGTCCATGAAGGACGTTAATCATCCCAGCCACTCCGGCGTATTTCCCAAAGGCCACGAGTCGCTCTCCATTTTCCCCCATCATCTTCTCGTAGTCAAGGAGACGGACATTCTTCTCCAAAACTGCGTCCAACAATGGCATATTCGCATCCTGAGCCTTGATCGTGTGACTGAAGAAGCAAAACATTTTGTTATCCACGAGACTGTCCACCGGCACTTGCTTCACACCCAGAATCAAATCAGCTGCGGATAAATCCTCCTCAATATGGGCACCCGCTTGGGAGTAGGCCTGAAAGATTTTGAAAAATATTAGAACCACGTATGCATTGAGCTTTGGTCAAGCCACTTAAAAAGTGTAAACACAGGTTTTCCTATTTTTTAAAAAGTGTAAATATCTACTACTTTAAGACTATTTTTTCAGAAATGAAAAAGTGGGACTGCACCATTTGTATGGCCAGCTTTGCCAGCAAAATCAAGGACAAAAAAAAGTAATTTTACTCTTTTTGAAAAAGTGCAAATAGCAGTTTTATTGTTTTTCAAAAAGTGTAAATAGCAGTTCCGCTGCTTTTGAAAATGTGTACATAGCAGTTTTACTACTTTGAAAGAGTGTAATTAGCAGTTTGACTACTTTTGAAAACGTGTAAATAACAGTTTTACTACTATTAAAAAAGTGCAAATGGCAGTTTTACTACTTTTAGTAATGTGTTGGTAAGTAGTAGTTTTACTACTTAGAAAAAGTGCAAATAGCAATTTTATTGTTTTTCTAAACGTGTAAATAGCAGTTTCGCTGCTTTTGAAATGTGTAAATAGCAGTTTTACTACTTTTGAAACAGTGTAAATAACAGTTATGCTATTTTAAAAAAGTGTAAATGTCTATTTTGCTGTTTTAAGAAAGTATAATAGAATATTTGACATAAATGATTACCATCATTGGATAAGCCCTCCGATTGCTGGGCTGCACGAGGACCTTGACACCTCGTCGTACCAATTTTCGGACATTTGCTGGTGACAGTGGGGCCCGTCTTTCCCAGACGGACTGCTCTTCCCGTCGAATGGCCAGCGTTTTCCCTCGAACATCGTAGTAGCGTGGATACTAAAAGTAAGTTAGGTGTGCAACAATGAATTCACCTTTCGGAACTGAGAAACTATGGCAAAAATGTTTAACAAAAGCCTATTCTATAAACTAACTTTTTCAAAACGGTCAAAACTAGAAACTAACATTTTCAACAATATTCAAGACAAGAAACCAGCATTTTGAAAAAGGTCAAAACAGGAAATTAAAGCATTCAAAAAGGTCAAAACTAGTAAGTAACACTTTCAGAAAGGTCAAAACTAGAAACCATCATTTTCAAAAATAACAAAAACAACAAATTCACACTTTCAAAAATGGCAAAACTAGGAACTAACACTTTAAAAAACATCCACAACAAAACACTAACACTTTTAGTAAGGGAAAAATTAGAAATCAACGTTTTCAAAAACATTTAAAAGTAGAAACCTCTATTTTAAAAAAGGTCAAAACTAGGAATCAAAACTTTCAAAAAGGCCGAAACCAGAAACGAACATTTTCAAAAACATCCAAAATAAGAAATTAACACTTTCAAAAAGGGCAAAACTAGGAATTTACATTTTCAAAAACATCCCTAACAAGAAACTATCATTTTCAAAAATGACAAAACTAGCTAAACTACCCTTTCAAGGTTGATTAAAATAAATTAGATAAGTGATTAGTTACTGTTTAAGTGTACCTAAGCTCGTTCTTTTCTACTGTACTTACCTGAGCTGATGAGGAGTAGGCCCGCCCCAGAAGAGCAATGTCTTTAGACTTGAAACGAAAGTAATTATTCATTTGTTATTCGAATCTCTCAGAATTAATTAATCAATTGTGTCAGATAGAAATTATAAATTAAAATATATGAACCTTGATTCACTTTTAAGATTGAGAGGCCAGTGACAGTAAGGAAGTATGAGACTAAAACTCTCCTGACCCATAAAACTAATGAAATTAGAAGAAATCATGATAGTGTAGAGATGAATGGAGGATGGAGATGAGGAGAGCACACAGAGCATTGCCCAATTACTACTTAGTTCAGAAGGAGATAAAGGACCCAGCCTCCATTCTAATTCCAGCTGAATCAATCAAAGCCTACATGTGATTACTTACGATTACGTATTATTTTCTTAAGTCAAAGATGGGCTTGATGGATACATACTAATAGGATGGATAACCTTTCATCTTTTCAGAGATTCCCACAGCTCACATTTAATGCGACAGGAAAGCTAAGAAGCAAAGTGCGCCAGATGCCAGATCCATTTTAAACTGGATTAAATACATACCTGGGGAGGGCTTTATAGCTTCTTGAAAATGATAATTAATTGTTTTGGTTTGGTCTTTTTTGAAAGTGTTATTTACTAGTTTTGGCCTTTTTTGAAAACGGGGATTTCTAGATTTTGACCTTTTGAAAGTGCTATTTACTAGTTTTGACCTTTTTTAAGTGTTTTTTTTACTAGTTTTGGCATTATTTGAAAGTGTTGTTCGCTAGTTTTGGCCGTTTTGAAAAAGTGTTATTTTCTAGTTTTCACTGTTTTGAAAATTGTTATTTACTAGTTTTGACCGTTTTGAAAAAGTGTTATTTTCTAGTTTTGACCGTTTTGAAAAAGTGTTATTTACTAGTTTTGACCTATTTCGAAAGTATGATTCACTTGTTATGGCCCTTTTTAAATCGTGAAGAGCTAGTTTTGACGCTTTTTAAAAGTGTTATTCACAAGTTTTGAAACCTTTTGAAATTCGCAGTATCTTGTTTTATACATTCTAAAAATGTTACTTTCTAGCTTTGACCGTTTTGAAAATGTCAGTTTACTAGTTTTGCTTCTTAACCCACTCCATATCTTATTCTAAAGCAAAGTTACAAAAATGTAGAAATGTAAACTTAATTCAGTTTCTTATTAACTTTAACTTTAAGTTGTCAAAGCTTCATAAAGCCCGTTGCGTTACATATGTTATACTTATGTATACGTACGAGTATATAAATATAGCCGGCCAGTTTAAATTGATCTTGTAATTAAAGTTATTTGAACTAAATTCTGGCGTGTTTTAAGTACCCAAACAGATACCGTGGGTAAAATATCATTGTGACGCAAATCTCAACAACCCATTTTTTAATAGTGTGCTTAGGGAAGGTGTAAATACCACTTTTAGAGGCAATTTAAAGAATGTAAATAACAATTTCATCCTTTTTCAAACATGATAGGTTGTTTTATATATGTGGTAGCTCATGAGCGTTTCAGTCCCTGCCGCCTGTGGACTGGTCCACAAGCGGGGTTGCTTATGACGCTCGTGAGCTACTGCATATACACCTTCTAAAAGTCGTAAAACTCTTATTTACACTTTCAAAAGTAGAAAAACTGCTATTTGCACTTTTTAAAAATCAGCAAAACTGCTATTTGCCCTTTTTAAAAAGTAGCAAAACTAATTTGTACACTTTTTCAAAATCAGCAAAACTGCTATTTGCACTTTTTCAAAAGTAGAAAACGGATATTTACACCTTTTAAAACCAGTAAAAAAGCTATTTACGCTTCTTCAAAAAGTAATCAAACTGCAAACTTACACTTTTTCGAAAGCAGTCAAGCTGCTATTTGCCCTTTTTCAAAAGTAGCCAAACTTGTATTTACACTTTTTCAAAATCATCAAAACTGCTATTTGCACTTTTTAAAAAGTAGCAAAACTAATATTTACACTTTTTCAAAATCAGCAAAACTACTATTTGCCCTTTTTCAAAAGTAGACAACGGATATTTACACCTTTTAAAACCAGTAAAAAAGCTATTTACGCTTCTTCAAAAAGTAATCAAACTGCTATTTACACTTTTTCGAAAGCAGTCAAGCTGCTATTTACCCTTTTTCAATAGTCGTAAAACTGCTATTTACGCTTTTTAAAGCAGTGTAAAAATGTTATGTGAACTTCTTATAAGCATATCGGCACACAGCTGACCGTTGATAGTTACACACATTCGTCGAAATGCCATGAAGGTGACGCAGGAAATTTTGCTTCTGAATGCTACTTAGCGGAGACTGCCTTAACGCCACAGTGCCCCTTCAACGACGATATATTTTCACTGGACTACCATACATGTAAGTAGATGGTATATATAAGTATAATATACATAATTATATACATAATTATATGCATACAGCGTAATAATTAATGTGTAAGTTAGCACGGGGTGAAAGTTGAGCATGAGTTGTAGGAGTTGTAGTTGATAAGAAATTAATATTTCCCAATTTTTTCTTGCGCAAACTATCAAAGCTTTTAGTAAAGAGTTACCATTGAACACAGATGCGAAAAAATATTATCATAATATCATATATCACACGAATCAATTTTCATTCGTAATCACCTCTTAAAAGGCATGTTCTCGGAATAGATTAATTGCACAGGCATGACGTAATTTATATGATTTTTACGTGTTTGCCGATTCTTTGCATAAATTGTCTAGTTTTTTATTCCAAGGTTTTTCGTGGAGAAATTAATTCTATTTTTTTGTCATTCTTTCTAAAGGAAAACAAACAAAAAACTGCCTGCAAGCGTCGATTGCAAATTATTGTTAACTTCACGTAGGTCTAGGCACACGATTTGAGGAATACAATTGCATTTAATGAGTCAACAATTCGCGATGCAAAGTAGCACTAATTGGGTTTTTTTTTATTTCTTTTTTGTTACACTAAAATTGCCCAACATCATTCTAATTCTGCGAATCTGATAAAAGGAGAAAACGTCTGAATTAATTCTGCTTAGCGTCAGTTTTACATCCGGAAATTATTTCATTATCCAGTCAACATCTCAGATCCGCCCAAAAGCCCATTTGTAATTTGTAGTTGTATTCAACACAGATTTACTACAAATGCAGTGGAACTTGTCAACGTCAACAGAGGCTCAACTCATTAAATAAAGTAGCTAGTGAAAAAAAGAAAAAAAGCCATTCAGTAAACGACTGTCAGGCCAAATTAGTAGAGGTCATTTCCGTTTTGTTACTTTTATGGATAGACTATACTTATGCTGGTAACACTGTATAACAACTCATACTGCTATAGATACCAAACTGCCAACATATCGCAGGCGAAGAAGCTTTGTGGCGTAAGTTCAGAGGAAGCTTAGTGCCATTTGGATAGAAGAGCCAGTAGTAAGTATTTTACCTGTTTATAGCATTATAGTAAGTACACTCTACCAAAAACCATCTGAACCGCATCATTTTGCGAAAAAGTGAGTCCATTTTTAATAGTTATAAACGCATCATTATGATGAGTTCTTGAAGTTATGATGAGGTCCACTTTTAGCCCATGTTAATTCCCAATCTTATTAAGAAATATACTTCCTCTTTTTCTCATCATTATGATGCATTCAAATGCATCAAAATGATGCAGTTATAACTATTAAAAATGGACTCACTTTTGTTATGATGCGGTTATGGTGTGGTGATTTGGTGCAGTGTACAGATGCAACTTTGACGTTTTTTTAAATAATGTGTACCTAAGAATAGTATTTATGTACACCTTTTCCGAAATGGGTCAAACTGCTATTTACACTTTTTCAAAAGAACTAAAATTGATATTAGAACGTTTTCAAAAATAGTAAAACTGCTTTTTTCGCTGTTTAAAAATGTTTAAAAGTGGTACTTACATGGTTTCTAAAGTAGTGAAACTGCTATATGCACTTTTTGAAACGTAGTAAAGCTGCTATTTACACGGATTCAAAAGTAGTAAAACTGCTTTATTTGTACTTTTTCTAATGTAGTAAAACTGCTATTTGCACGTTTTCAAATGTAGTAAAACTGCTGTTTGCGATTTCTAAAAATGTTTAAAAGTGGTATTTACACGTTTTCGTTAACAGACAGAAAGTTGATTGTCATGACTGCCGTCAAAATGCTTCTTCACCCCCAGTATTTGTTGCACTTTTCTGCAGTTTTCTAGGTGTAGGATTTGACTTAGATCCCTTGCTGACTGTGGATTCCATAGTCAGATTCTTAGCACCAGCATTAGCATCACAATCGCAATACCAAAAAATGGTGGCGATGACCAATATTATGCAAAATCATTTCCTGTGGTAAAATAGCTGAAACGCCTTGTATCTCTCAGGGTCATCCATAAACTACGTCATATACGTCACTCTACCTGAGCCGGATTTAGTAAATTAATTGCCCCACCAACGCGATGATTAATGTATTTCGGAGGTTTCGTTGTAGGTTATGCAGGAACTTGAATTCGTCGTACTTTATGCATGGCCCTTGTGCAATAGCGCGTGGAAACCTGTAGAATTGAACAACCCACCTGAATTAGACTAACGACAAATATTTAGAATAAAAATCCCTGTTATTTGGGGACGCTCTATTTGCGCTTCCAATTCCTGTTAAAAACAAGCCCAACTTAATAAACACCAACATCCTTTGTAGAAACTCAGGTACAAGAATAATAAACCTATCGTCGGTAAAGGAGCATTGTGGCGTAAGTCTAGCAACCGCTTAAAAGCATTGCCAAAAAAGTGCAACGCCTCCTTCATGCCATTTTGACTTAACTGCCATCAACCAACGTTTTACACTTTTACACGTATTTTATACAGCTGAGTTAAAATTCAAGTTAACCTTAGCTAGTTTTGCCAGCGAATTCAAGGAATACATTGTAATTTTACTCTTTTCAAAAAAGTGCAAATAACAATTTTGTTGTTTTCAAAAAAGTGTAAATAGCAGTTTTGTTGTTTTCAAAAAAGTGTAAATAGCAGTTTTGTTGTTTTCAAAAAAGTGCAAATAGCAGTTTTGTTGTTTTCAAAAAAGTATAAATAGCAGTTTTGTTGTTTTCAAAAAAGTGTAAATAGCAGTTTTGTTGTTTTCAAAAAAGTGTAAATAGCAGTTTTGTTGTTTTCAAAAAAGTGTGAATAGCAGTTTTGTTGTTTTAAAAAAAGTGTGAATAGCAGTTTTGTTGTTTTCAAAAAAGTGTAAATAGCAGTTTTGTTGTTTTCAAAAAAGTGTGAACAGCAGTTTTGTTGTTTTCAAAAAAGTGTGAATAGCAGTTTTGTTGTTTTCAAAAAAGTGTAAATAGCAGTTTTATTGGTTTTTAAAAAGTGCAAATAGAACTTTCAAAAGAGTGTGAACAGTGATTTTACTGTTTTTAAAAAGTGTAAATAGCGGTTTTACTGTTTTTCACAAACTGTAAATAGCAGTTTTGCTACTTTTTAAAAGGGCAAATAGCAGTTTTACTGTTTTTGAAAAGTGTAAATAGCAATTATGCTGAATTTGAAAAAGTGTAAACAGCAGTTTTAGTTTTTTTTTGAGAAGGTGCGTAAATAGAAGTTTTATTGTTTTTGAAGCATTAAATAAGCCGTTTGACAACTTTTGAAAAAGTGTAAATAGCGTGTTTACTATCCAAAGATGCTATAAAAATGGTATTTACCCTTTTCATGAAAACGAGATTTTCGATTTTTTGGACGTAAGGTCAAAATGATATTAATTTGACGTTAGCCTTACCCCACAATGCTTCTTCACGATCGCTATGCATCGCGTAAACAAGAATCTATTTACATGAGAAAAGGCGTTCGCGTGACTCTCATTAATTTGAATGTTAAAGCCGTCATGTTTTGGTAGTTTTGGTCCCAACAGATGTTTGGAAAAACAGATGCACTACGAACCACAAGGACCAGAATACAATGCAATTTCCAGCTTTTATTTTCAGGTATAAAATTGTTGTACTTTGGATCAGAACTGCCATTGCTTCTTGAAAGTTTGTGCTGTCAACAACCATAAATCACTGAAGAGCCCAATCGTCCACGTGTGAACTGTCTACTACACTGCACTGTTGCGAAGGCCGGCTACACACAACAAGAGGGATTAAGCGCCAGACACAATATTTGGAACCAAAAATTGAGTTTTAATTCTCAAAAGGTTAATTGGAAGCTACTATGTACATAGTACCACATTTTCCACTCATCAATTCAAATAATATAATAGCGATACAGAGCACCATTGTACTATGTAGTGTATAAATTAATAATTACCCGCACACTGTTTATAAAGCATTCATTATTAGACCATTTTTAACGTTTTTTTGGACTGTCTAACCACGTATGTGGGTGTGTATGTAGAAACTGCTTTTATTAAATACTACGAAAATTTTTCAATACTACGAATAGCTTTCTCCGGCAGTTAGTCTCTTTTTGATTCTTCAAAAAAGGTCTTTGCGGCTACATTATTAGCATTAAGGTAGGTGTGCGTAATTGTGATCAAGACTTAATTGTGATCAAGACTTAATTTTGATAATCTCTTACTAGAGACTGGTTTTCAAACCGATCACGCTATAAATTTCACACAATCTTCTCAAAGACTGATTGCATCAAAAATAAAGCAGTCAGATGATTCCATCAAATTTTTCTAATTAAAAGGATGAATTATCACAATTACGCACAACTACCTTAAGGGTTAATGTATGGTATTAAAATAATGCTTTTCTGTTTTACTGTTTTTGAAACATGTATGGAGTAATATTTCTGTTTTTGAAAAAGTGTAAATAGCAGTTTTACTGTTTTTGAAAAGGCGTAAATAGTAGTTCTGCTGTTTTTGAAAAAGTGTAAATAGTAGTTTTACTGTTTTTGAAAAGTGTAAATAGCAGTTGTCCAGTTTTTGAAACATGTTTATAGCAGTTTTACTGTATTTGAGAAGTTCATCTTTTCGAAATGCAAAGCCTTGTTCGGCACTGGGCATGCATAGAGATAATGCTATAAAAAAAGTGTGTTTCTCCAATTTAAATGTTGAAAAACTGTCAAAACAAGTAAATAACATTTTCAAAAACTTTCAAACCAGAAACTGATATTTTTAAAAACATTCAAAACTAGAAATTACCATCCTCAAAAAGGTCAAAACCAGAAGTTACAATTTTCGAAGATGCGATTTTTAAAACTATGTATACTTACATATATTACATTTTCTATTATAACAAGTTAAACTCAATTACTCAATTCTATTCTGCTTTTGTTAAGCATTATAACAATGAACATTTAAAAAGTAATGGTAAAAACGCTGACTAATGTTTAGTAATCAAGTTGATTTTTATTTAAATAATTCTAATTTATTATTGTCGTTTTGTAAACGATTTGAGAAGCAGAATTGCATGTTCAACAGCTACTTTGATTAAATAGTTCTTTGGTGATCAGTCAACTCGACAGCCACTTTACTTTTGGTGCTGTATTTAGAAACTTTTGTTGGTCAGTTCCTCGAGTGATCGGTTTATGGAATACAAAATTAATATTAGTTAACAAAGTTTGACTGTTCGTTCCGAACAATTTTGATTGTATTTTTGTTTGAATTTTTTATTCTAACTTTTGATTTGCCATTATACAGTAATTTATTGTTTGGAAAATCAACCTCGAGTCAAAATGGGATCATCCGCACTTCTACCCGCTGTTCTGACGACCGTTTTTATTCTCGTTGCCCAAGTGAGCTGGTCTGAGGCGGGCAGGAAGATCAACGAAGGGACAAATTACGAAGTTGATGAGGATGACATTGTGACCTACGTCCAGTTGGGTAAGCCTTGTGACCCCGCCGTTCAGCAGGATAATACCCGGAAGACGGGCATCTGTCGAGCCACGCTATTCTGCAACCCGAAGGTGAAGCGATGCGACTGTGAAGATATTGGCCCCTACAAGTACACCGAAGAGAAGGGCAAGTGCAAGGCCTACGTGGGAAGTTCCTGCTATTCAAACGAGCAGTGCGTCGCCAATGCGGTGTGTGAGAACGAAAAATGCGCTTGTCAGTCCGGAAAGACTTGCATCAATGAAAAATCCCATGTGATGGCCCTTTAAAAAAGATTCTAGCATAATTTCGCTTGGTTTTGTGATTTCTTTTGTAAATGAAAAGTAGTGTAGCCTTTGAATCGTTAATAAATTGTTTGTTAAATCGATAGGTAAATCCCTTATTCGGGATGGTGCGGGTATTAAGAAGTTAAATAGAAAAGTAGGAGAATAAT
>JAQFZC010005576.1:0-13898 GCA_034695205.1 Dicyrtoma fusca
AATAGATGCGGTAGCCTCCTATCCTCCTCACCCACAGTGACTGGTTGAGTCAGGTTGTATGAACTTCGGTTAAATCGACCCAATGAATGAAATTAATTTTATTTTTTAATTAAATAGTCCCCGGGGCACTATTTGAGTCTTTGCACTTTAAATGTTTTACTTTTGGAAAAGTGTAAATAGTAGTTTACTAGTTTTACTATTTCAAAAATTGCAAACTAATGTTGTTCATTTTTGAAAAACTGCTAATACCAGTTTTTGCTGTTTTTGAAATGTGTAAATAGCAGCTTTGTTTTTGTCAAAAAGTTCTAAATTACCTAGTATGTATATAAATAGGTAAAAGCTTCAAATAGAGCCCTGGTCCCTATTAGAACCCGGGGTCTGAAGGTGAGTTTTTCTATTAACCCATGCAAATTTAACCCCTAATACAGCCCGGGTCTGAGAACCGATTTTCATTTATAACCCGGGGGGTTCTATTTGAAGCTTTACGGTACATCTTTTTGGGAAACACAGTTACAAAGATGATTGTTGGGACTTGAGTCAAAATGACACTAAAAGGACGCTGAACTTGCGTCACAAATGACTTCTTCTCCGACAATACATTCTATTCCAATGTTTGTGGATCGTATGCCATACGCCCAACGCAACGCACTTTACTTTGCTTTTCTTTTCCATCACCATTTCCTCGCACTTTCCCCTTCTTTATCTCTGTAAATTTTGTGGAAATAAGGAAATGAAATCAGAATAATCCCTTGAGTCATTTTATTGTACCATGCTGGGATTACAGTTTAATTCCCACGCATCATCATTACCCGCCAACTTCCTAGTACATACAACGGCTGCACTTGTTTCTTCTGCAACTGATACAGTAGGCCTCAAGTCAAAGTGGAGACCCACGGTGCGGTCTGTTCTGGTGCTGGTACTGGTACTGGTGGGCATAAAAGTAAAATCTCCTGAGAAAACAAATAATCACAGAAACAACAAACAAGAGTCCGTTACAAATTACAAACTTATTAGGTGGTCCCGTAATGGGCTGCTCTTGTTCTAGATTTCCGCCCCCTTTTCCCTCGCCTAATTATTCTTTAACTTTTGAATTAAATAGAAATGCAGAGGACAGTAGTACCGTACACCAAATTGAGGCACGCAAAAACAAAGTTGCAAATTCCCATATCATTTTTCTGAGAATGCAAAGCCACAAATCTATTCAGAACAGGTAAGCTAAAACAAAAAAGCTTTAGAAAAAGTGTTTTTACTACAAACAAGATTCTCAAATAAGTCAACAATAAAACTAGTACTTCACTAACATTTTCAAAAAGGTCATGAACAAGTTTACGTTTTCAAAATGATGTAAATTAGAACTTAACACTTATAAAAAGGTCAAAAACAAAACATGAATGTTTTCTAAAAGGGTCAAAACTCGTTGTATTAACAATTTTAAAAGAGCTCAAACAAAAAAAGAAATCAACATTTTCAAAAACTATCAAAACTCGCCATATTAACATTAAAAAAACTAGAAATCAACCATTTCAAAAAGTCAAACACTTTTAACAAATCAACATTTTCAAACAGTGTTAAAACTATTAACTAACGTTTTCAAAAAGTGTTAAAACTAGTAACTAGCATTTTCAAAAAGGTCAAGAACAAGAAGTTTACGTTTTCCAAATGATCTAAATTAGAAATTAGCATTTTTAAAAAGGTCAAAAACAAGACGAGTGTTTTCGAAAACTGTCAAAAGTCGTTATATTAACAATTTTTAAAAAGCCAAAACTAGAAATCAACATTTTCAAAAACTGTCAAAACTCGCAATATTAACATTTAAAAACACTAGAAAGCAACAATTTCAAAAAGTCAAAAAGCCAGCAAATAATTTTCTCAAAACGTGTCAAACTAGATACTATCGTTTTGAAAAGGCTAATTGCCAGTTGTAGAAGATTAAGAAGATCCAAAAATTTTGAGAATTATTGTCTATCGAAAGGTAGGAATGAACGTGTGGAGAAAGTTTAGTGACTACCTGGCCTCAGCATGGACTGGTTTGTGCGGCCGTACAGTATAATGGACGGAGGTTAAAGTTTCGATTTCCATTTCGATTTACTATTTCAGTTCGGATCGGTTCGGATCGCGGGTTGTGTACGGTGCGGTGATAGAGATTATAGGAAGATAGAAAGATGGGATGGCGGCTACAGCCTGGTGTGGTGTGTGTGTGTGTGTGTTGAGGTCCATAAAAGTTCACCTGAAGGACATAAAGGAAGGAAGGAAGGAGCGAGACTGCCAAGCCACACATAGCCACCCACACAAAGAGCTCGTAATAACGGAGAAGAATTACATTATAAATTTAACAGAGATGAAGGAGGCGATAGGCTCTGTATCCCCATTGAGCTGTCTATAGCTATGTATCCCAGTTATCTCTATTTAGTCCGTACTTTACAGACACCCATAGATCTTAGTATTGCTCTACTATACCACGGAGCCTACCAAATATTACCTTGGGTCCTTTAAAACGGTAACTATGTATAGTATGTATGTACGGTGGACCGTTTTTAGAAAGTACAAAGTATAAATGTTTTTTCGGTCTTTTAAAAAAGTAGGTAACATAAGAGCAAACTTAGATTTTAAAAAATGCAAAATGTGATAACTTCTGGTTTTCTAAAAGGGTGATAGGTATTTGTTATTTAAGTTTTTAAAAGTGTAAAACGTCATCTTAACAAAATTGAGCGCATACTAAATCAAACTACAGGCTTTTGAAATGTGTAATTATCATATTTTGACTGCTTTGAAATGCGTTTTTCATCTTTTGCATATTTTTAAGGGGCTATGCAAAAAATACATAATAATTCAAAAAACGGTCCTTTAGTACCCACCTACCCCTTTTGTAACGCAATTAGCGCCCCCTGCACAATGCTGTAGGTATAGGGCTGTAACGATAAACGGAACAACCACCGACCGCAACCTACGTGTATTAATTGCATACCTAATGTATTTTTTGCACAGCCCCTTAAGTCTACAATATCATCATATTTTGCACTTTTAAAACCGTCAATTTTTGTCGTTTACAATTTTTCAAAAAGGTAATATCATATTCTGGCATTTTTGGCACCCTTTTTCTAACTAAAATCGTATGACGTTACATTTGGATCGTCCTTTAAAAAGTGCGAAACACCAAATAAACTACATTCATATTTGCAGCCATGGCAAAGGGACTGTTTCTACGACCAAGACGTACTATATGAAATGCCCCTAATTAGATACAGTGCATACACTGGCTCTGTATGTGATCCCATATGATCATCTTCTCCTGGGTCTCAAGTCTGAAGGCTCTCTTTGTCGTGACTTGTGTGCATATGACTCCCTCAAAGCTCACTTTCTTTCGGCCACCAATGCAATCTAACATCTAACCAGGGCAGGCCCCAAAAGAACGGAGGCCCAGACTCTGGAGATCACCACGAGACCGAGTCAAATGGAGAAGTACGAATCCATAGGTACACACACACACACACACACACAGTTCCTTTAGAAAAAATCAAGATCAACTTTTCTCCATGGCCACGGCCATACGCAATTGCGTAGGCTATCTACAAGTCTACACATTTTTATCAATGCCACAACCACTCTATCAAAAAGGAATGCTAAGGCTACGCAAATATGTATGTATGTAATCTGTAGCGTAGATGCAGTTTGTCTTATTAGTTACGATTTAATCCTATTTTGGTAATGGACCCACGGTTTTTCCAGGCAGCACGAGGAATTACGTAGATTGTGATTGAACCAGAATCAGAATCCGGATAGCAAACTAGTTAGCTGTTGTAGAGAGATCCAGTTGCTGGGCTATTCATCCCTATTACCTCCTACTGGATGGATAATAGATCTCTGAGAGAATTCAAATGCAAGTCCAAGATGAGCATCAACTCAACTCTGTATTCACCAGCCCTCCAACCGCCAAAAGACGAAAATCTAGTGAAAGATTGAACTACTTGATTCAAGTGCACACACCGGCCTCATTTACTCCCCGTCTTTTATTTACTTTTCCCCCTTCCTGTACTGCTCTGCCCGGCACTGCACTCTCCATCTCTATGCATTAAACATACGCTGTACAAACTACAAACT
This sequence comes from Dicyrtoma fusca, assembly GCA_034695205.1. Lineage (NCBI taxonomy): Eukaryota > Metazoa > Arthropoda > Collembola > Symphypleona > Dicyrtomidae > Dicyrtoma > Dicyrtoma fusca. Next base: position 4,099 of record JAQFZC010005576.1, read on the forward strand.
TCAAATTTCCAGTTTCAATTCAAAGTCCTATCAAACCACGTAGTCTGCTGATAAATTCAAGCTTTGTCTACACAGCCTATAACTAGTTCACATCCATCCAAGTAGTAGTATCTAGTAGATCGTAGTAGTACTGCATCTTAGCATCTTCAGAAACTAAAACGGATTTTCTTGATTTTCATTCCATTACTAAAGCAAAGTTATAGCAAGGCTATATATGTACTATGGTATTTACTATTTACGCAGGAGGTGCTGGTACTAATAGAGCCGTTGTCATTAGGAGCTCTTCAGTTATTAAGTCATAGATTTACGGTGTTATATTTATACATCTATTTACTTAGCACTTTTAGAAATACCAAACGTATTTTTTTTGTTTTGCCGATTGTGAAAGCTTTGTAGATACGTGATTGTATAGATAGGCATTTGTATGAATTTTATTACTAGGTTTGTAATTTTCGGGAGCCGCAAATACCCCAATTTTACCTATTTTGAAGAGGTGTAAAATAGTATTTTTCGTATTTTCAAAAGGTGTAAAAAGCAAGGTTTTGCCTATTTTTTAAAACGTGCAAATTAGTAATTTCAGCAGTCTAAAAATGTGTCCAACAGTATTTGGCATATTTCTGAAACGTGCAAAATATATAGTATTTTGCCTTTTAAAAAACAGGTTTAAAAGCATTTTGGTTTTTCTAAAACGTGTAAAACATGGGATTTGGGATTTTTCAAGTGCATAGTATAGTATTTCGGATATTTTTAAAACGCTTGAGAGCCAAGCATTGCATTTAAAGCAAATAAATATTGTGCTCTGTAAGGGGTCTCGAGCTGAATGTTTTTCATGTCTCCCAACAAGCAAATAGATAATCTGCACTTGTTTCTTTAGAGGATTAGTGGAGGAAAACGGTAAATTGTAAACGCACGTTTAACCTTTTCGAAACGGTACTAATTCTTGTTTTACATCTTTTTGAAAGTGTTATTTTCTTGTTCTGAGCTTTCTAAAAATGTTAGTTTATTGTTTACATCTTTTTGAAAACGTTGATTTCTAGTTTTTACATCTTTTTGAAAATGTTAATTTCTAATTTTGAACTTTTAAAAAATGTTAATTTCTAACTATGAACTTTTAAAAAATGTCATTTCTAATTTTTAACTTTTAAAAAATGTTAAGTTCTAATTTTGACTGTTTTAAAAAACTCAATTTCTAGAAAAAGCGCTTTTCGATAGCATTCTATCCATGGTTTTCCCGTCTCGAATTGGTTTAAGGTAACATTTGGTTGGCTCCTTATTGTCATTGTGCTTATCCATCTTCCCTTTCTCGGTGGATCTTTGGTTGACGTCCTCATCAGAATCAAAATCTTCCTAAGTGTACGTACAATTGTTGGGAATAAGTTTGTGGGAGCATTTTGAGGGAGTGTACAGGTACACAAACTTAACTACCTACCCAGCATCCTCAATCTTCTCCTTCTCCTTGTTTAAGTATTAAAAGCTCAACGTCTGCTCCCAACTTCCCGTCTGCATCTGAAGTAACGGAGGCAAACGAAGAGAAGAAGACTAAGAGATTTGGGTGAACTGTTCCACATCCAACTCCACACATCAACCAAATCAGCATCGCATCAACTCTCTTAATCTTCATCCTGCATTTCTTCACCCGAGTCTAGCAAGTAACAACCATAGCCTGTGCTTTGGAAGTAGAAAGAAAGTATAGATAGTATAGGTAAAGAGTCCCTACTATGACCTGGATACCGTCAAACTCCGACTGTTGTAGCTAAAGTAGCGACTAAACGTATCTTTTTGAATTAAATACCCAACCTCAATGGTTTGTTTCATAAATAAATTCAAAAATGCGCAAATTGGCTCGATGTTTTTTGAATAAACGCGCTGTTTGAATTACGCGGTCACTTTTGTAGAAAATCATTCAGAGCGTTCAGTAAATGCCCTACAAACACAGTCTAAACTGTGTAGTTTCAACGTATAACGAAAAACGCAGTTTACGGCAATTTAGATACCGTTTTTTAAAACTTTCCGTAAAATAGATTTTAAAACCTTCGTTGTAAAAAACAGTTGTTTGGAACCCACGTTAATTTTGGAAGAATCTGTTTGCCAGAACATGAATTTAGAAAAAACATTTTTTAAAATATCACTTTCTGTAAATATAGTTTTTCAAAACTACCACCATTTTACATTACAACTGATTTTCAAACCTTCATTTTACATAAAAACGACTTTTTACAAACGAGCATTTTTATAGCCATCATTTTTTGACAAAAAAAACAATTTAAAAAAAACAAAGCACAATCTGTCTTATATCCGTAATCCGTAAACCATTCTGTAAATTTCGTACCTATTTTAAAGTGCCTAATCATAGGTTTACGGTAGAAACATCTAGTTTTCTCCATGTAGGTATGTATAAATAATGCATACATGTACAAGAGTTCTTGAGTCTATATAGCCCTCTTGTGTTCTCCAAGTGTGTGCGTGTGTGGAAATAAGATAGTTGAGATGATAAGGAAGAGAGAAGGAGAGAAGATGAAGTTTCTTTCCTCTCGTCCTTCCGCGTCTCAATTTTTCTCTTGCCAAAATAAAATCCTCCAGCTTCCTTTTCCCTTCTATCTGCCATTTCCATTTTCATAGCAGAACTACATGCATACATAGCCGGCACTCTACTAGCTCTTCCACTACTTCTATAGTTCTAGTTCTAGTCTGATCTGGCAAACATTAGTTTTTGTAAAATACTAGGCATGTGTATATAGGAGCCATTTTTTTTATTTTTACATATTATGCACCCATCAGTAGTGTACCAGAACCAGAAGAGCCAGAAGAACAGCTATAGCCTCGTTATATATTACCTATACAGAGTAGCAAAGACTGAAGAGTTGACTTGACTTGACTCAAGTTGAGTCGAGGATTTGGTTTCGGTTCAGATTTCTATACGGAATTCGGATTTTTACAAAGAGACACACATGAGCGACTGCCAGCTTCTTCGGATTTGGATTCACATTCACATTCACAACCAGATTCACAAGTAAAGCAGAGAGTTGGTGAAAACAAGAACGAATGAATAAGTACCTGAAATTCTGGGCGACGCACTACGCACAAAATGCGTGTATTTTACATACTTATATTTATACTTGGGACCCAAGTTCGTTGAGGGCCTTTCCGTTATGACGTCTCAGAATGGCAGTGAACTGGTCATTTCAATACAACGTACCGTTGAAAATTTAGCAGGCCTTTTATGTTTGTTTTTCAAGCCATTTTTGTAAAGACGTACCGTTTTAAAATCTCAGGTGCTTTGATGCTTCTTATTTGTTTTTTAAACTTTGGTAAATATTCAGTTTTGAACTTTTGCAAAAGTGTAAATAGGATGTTGAACACCTTTTCAAACTGTACTTATTCCGTTTTGAAGGCTCGTTTATACAACGCTAATGCATTTCTCTAAATTCACATATCGTGGCTTGCACATTTTAAAACTGTAAATGCCTTGTTTTCCACTTTTTAAAACTATAAATACCATGTTGTGCATCTTTTCAAACTGTAAAAATCCTGTTTTCCACATTTTGAAGGCTCTAATACTACATTTATGGATTACTTTAAACATAATAATCGTGTTTTGCCTCTTTTGAAATCTTAAATATCGCATTTGTTTACTACTTTAAAGCGTGTAAACTGTTCGTGTGCCTTTTTGCAGTCTTGAATATGTGTAGTTTGCACAATTTATAATTTAAAAGCGGAACTGCGTATAAATGTGACATTTGTTGACCTTCCAATTTCTGTCCAAATCCTATGCGGTAAGTAATAATAATGTGTGCAAGGCCCCAAGTATCATAGTTTTGAGCAGCCTTCGTAATCGTATACAGATATCAGTGGAACAGCCCAAGGAATTGCGTACAAGAGTGTAGACAAGAATAATGTTTTTGAATATCTTCACTCATCTTTTTCTCTCATTTTTTATTTGCTCGAATGCCATTTCAAATTCTAGCGTCGCAGTCCCACACACAAACAAACACAGAGTCCCAGCCATCACTTCACTCAAAAGCTCGCTCTGAGTTTGGCACTCTTTGGCTCATTGCTAGACGCGCGGGTAGAAAAAAAAAATCCTCGGAATTATCTCCATGCGCTCATTTTGTCAATTGACATTTTCAAAGCAGACACGAAAGTCGACAGCACAGCCAATCTCACCCAATGGTTATACCCAGTGCCACTCACGATGAGAGCAAAGAGTTGCGTTTGAAATACTGATAAAAGCATGCAATCCAATCTGCGATACGCATTTTCAAAGTACATTTCAAGATGGAAATACATTTCCTCTGCCTTTTTCCTCTGTAAACATGCCGCTGCGTTGCTGAGTCCAAGGTGCAGAATATTTTATGGATATGTTTTAAAAAATTAAAGATTTCTCATATTATAAAGTAGATTGCCTCCATGGCAGTTCAAAAATGTCACTAGTATAATCTACAGTGATAGCTATGCAATAGAAATAAGAAGAATTGTAAAAAAGAGAGTAAAATTACCGTTCGGTTTCCCAAGTTTCTCACTCGACAGCTCAGATACGCTGTTTTGCCGACCAGTGCAGTGACATTTCTTGGGATGGTGGCGTCAAAGTAGGGCTCTCCTTGGGCCATGGGAGAGAAGGGTCCTGATTGTAGGGAGCTGAATATACTGTACACTGACTCTGTCGTTTCCGCACCTTCATTTACATACACTGAACCTGTACAACAAAAAAAAACAACAATTAAATTAACAAACTTACATAACATTATAAATTAAATACAAATTTTAAAAAATTGGTTTAATGAATCAACGAATTTTTACTATGTATAGATGTGTAGGATGTTTATCTTTTGAAATTTGTTGCGGCTTTTTATTTAAGCTATGTATGCTACCGTAATAATAATAAGATATGAAAATAGACGTTTTTTTTTTGTTTTTAGATAAAACCATTGTAAATTGTACCTCTCGTCCAAGTCCAACCCGTTTTAACTCAACTCTTGTATAAATATTCCATATAATGCTCTTATAAGTAGTGAAGACTGGCTCTAGGAGTTGTAAGACCGATCCCTAATCAAGTTGATATCAAACCGAAAAGTTTTGTGTGGTAAAAAAGTTTTAAAACTTTCACCAAAAGCGGCAGTAGTGCTACGGACGTACGGTGAAAGCAGGTGCTATTACAATCAATCAGCGTCATATGCAGTTTTCCCGTCTCCGTCCTCCACCTTCATGCTACGTAGGTACTTTCTTTCCCTTTCCTTTTTGCTGTCTAAAAAATATATTTTATTGTAACCTTGTCAAATCTATAAAACTGTATATTGTATCTATAATAGAAAGTACCCATGTCTATATTTGTATAGTTTGCAGCAGCAGCCCTAGATGTGCAACGGGAATTTAAAAACTAAAACAAGGGAGAAAAGACCAATAGTAAAGTAGAAAACCACCGTTTACTCGTAAGGTTTCACAGCATGACTATTCCTCTGACATTTTTTTCATGTATTTCCTATGAAAATAATCAATGCTAGAACAATTTTCCATGAAAGAAAACAATGCAGTTATCTCGTATCATATCATTGCATAGCATAGAATCTAAAAGAGCCAAATAACGTGCAGTAGTGTTTAAGTTGCTTTCACTAGCATAGCAGTATACATTGGACGCTATAGGTATAGCTACGCACTCAAGGCGGCGCTTAGGCGTAGGATGTTTACTCAAGTGAAAGCTAGCAATGTGAACTTTCTACACTATATAGGTATGTATAGGGTATACAAATCGATCTTTGCTACACAGTGCTATATATGTATATATATATAGGTACATATATGTGCCTACTTACATATGGTACTGGCACGTTGCGTTTTTAGTTTTTTTCCCTTTCTCAAAAGTTACGCCAAACGATTTTCTATGGGAAAGGTAAAAGTGAAACTTTTTTTGTCGAAAAAAAAGTTGAGACAATAATAAATGTAGCTATTGTTTTTGAAAATTCCCCAGTGTAATGAATGAAAAGAGGAACACGCAAGCAAAGAGCAAGTAAAAAAATAGAAAGAAGATATATTAGTTTTCTATACAGGGTCTATTCTATATAGGCACCTCTTTATATCTATGTACATCGAATACTTATAGGGTACAACTAGGTATATCAATAGTAGGCATTGAGGAATGTCAAGCGTATGTAGGTAAAGGAAGTAATATGCAAATATGTCCATTGATAAATTACGTGCACAGATTATGCCAACCTAGTCGTAGAGTGTACATACTAACAATTACATACATATATATGTGCATAGTAGCCTTGCAAATATTATTACGCTATACTCAATGAACGGAATAGGCTTTTGAAAGGCGGCCCCTTTCCAATATGTCCATAGCGTTTTAACGGTGCACAAGATTCAATTCAAGTGTATTGGTGAAACCAAAATCACAAAGAAAAGGCGAAACGCCCAAGAAAATGTTCAAATGCATTTAAATACTGCTTTGAGAAAACGAGTACTTACTTTCCTAAATCTGGTTTAAGCTTTGATATTTAATTTTGTGGGACGGGCATAGCGAACACAATCCTTCAAATATTTTCGAAGGAATGCGAATGGAATTGTTTGCCTATACTACAAAGCTGCATAAGAATCCCAAAGAGTGGTATTAATAGTTGTAGCGATTCACAGTTGGCTGATCTATCTATATAGAAATTGCTGGAATGCTCTTCGATATGGGCATATCCCAAAAGTGCCTTTGACCAATTATTTTTATGCTGATATACTCGATTTATATGTTTGACGACCATGACCATGTGGATTTTTGAAAAATTCTTGCTGATGCAGTTGCAAGGCTACAGCTATGTAGCACCCTATGTAGTTATAAGGAAGTAGGAGGATATATACATATAGAGAGAGGACATTATTTTGAAAGCTGGCCCTAGTGAAAATAGCTTAAGTGACAGAGAACTGAAGGAAAGTGAAGCCCGGGACGGGAAAGACGAGGAAGTGAAAGGAAGAAGGGAAAACCAAAGTGTTTTCTCAATCAATTCCCAAACGCCTAAATGCTGGACATAAATCTCGCGTCGGAGAGTGTGAAGTCTAGTTAGGTTCTGAGTCTTTTTATGGCCATGTGGATATAATTTTGAAGGATTTTTTCCGCTTTCTCTCGTCCAAACTTTTCCTATTTAAAGTCTAGTCTAAAAACCAAATGACACATAGGCTGTCCGCTCTCACTTTCACATTTTTTCCCCTCGTTTTTTCGACCCCCACTTTGTATAACTTGGCTATATGACAGAGCGGGATACTACGGCGTATATTTCTGGATGAAGAAGTAAAATCTGCTTTATCCAATTGGTGCAAATCACATAATAATTATGTAATTTTTAAATTGCAAAAAAACGTCTATTAACATGATTTTGGAAAGATGGAAAACGTTCTACTTAGGTAACTTTTAAACTTGCATGACAAGATATTTCCACGTTGTTGAAAAGTTGAAAAATGTACTATTTTGATAATTTTGAAACAGGTGTAATGAGCTCTGTGCAAGTTTAAAAAAAGTAAAATGTATTGATTATACTCCTTTTTAAAAATGTGCAAAATGTACTACTTACACATTTTTAAAAAGGAGTAAAATGTGTTTGTTACACGGTTTTAAACGGTGCTAAGTGTACTATTTACACGTTTTAAAAAAGTATAAAATGTGCTATATACGTACTATGTACCTACGTGTATTTGAAAAGAGTAAATTATTTAAATAGTCCTCATGATTTTAAAGAGGGTGGTAATTTCCGATTGAAATGTTTTCCAAAAGGTAAAACCTTTAAAGCTCAATGTTTTACACAGACATTGTTTGCTTGTTTTGTGACAATGCAAAGTAGTTCACACCCAATTCGAAAAGAGAATTTCTTAAACAAAAAATACGAGACATGTCCTTTTGAACCTAAAGAATATTAAAGTTATTGGCATACTCTTACAGCTACATTTAAATGTTTTTATAATCTGGAGTCATTTTGCTTCTTAAGATAGAATGTACAGTAGGTATGTTATGTAGCACAACATGTATGTAGGTTCTACACACGGAGATCTTTCACATTTTGAGCTTTCCCCATTTCCCCTCAAATTTATACTTGGCTTCCAATTCCACACACCAAGTCCAAGTCCAAGTCCAAATCCAAAACCAAGTCCAACTTATCTTTGGATAACTTATACATTATACTCTCTATAAGTATGCATTGTAATGTACATATTGCTTTCCCTTTTCGCTTACGCCTTTCACATTCCTTTCTTTTCAGTTGCATTGCATTGAAGATGAGCCGGGAATTTAAGTCGCAAAGAGTGCAAGTGTAACTCAAGATGACTGGCGACTTTCATTTTACTTTCTTCCGCTCTCACCCTACTTACCAACTCACACATTCCAACATCTTATAGCTTTATAAAAAAAGCCGCCGTCTTTTCCTGGGCTCTTGGTTTTTTATTGTTTTACTCCAGCCGGATTTTTTGGGCTGTTAACCAAAAGATAGCATTGGAAAAGAGAAAGCACCGGACTTCACACTTACCCTTATACACTCACACATTCTTTTTTTCCTGGCTTTAACGCTATTTTCTTAGTGGAAACAGACAACACTTATGCTAATTTGAATACTACAATTTTTTTAACCATTACTGCAAGACTGTCGAGAAGCCCTACAAACTAATTCAGGATTTTCCTATTATTATAATATATGGCATTGAACAAAGCTTAAAAACATGCTGCATTTATTTACGCCCCGAAAATACGCACAATTGTACGTGCAAAATGTCACAATTGCACTTTTTAAAGATTGCATTTTGCGTTTGTTTTAAATCTAATTTTGAAAATTTTCGGTATTTTATTTCCCAGATGTATACAAGTCAATGAGATTTCTCATTTGTTTAGACTGCAATGGGCGTGCCTTTTGACACTCTGAACAATTTCGGGTGAACGAACGATAATTTTCTCTTATACAGTCTAGCACAATATTTATTTATGATTTAATGCATTGCCACCAAAATTATTGTGATTAATTATTGTTACTTTTAATGTAGCATACACATAGCTACCTACTTTTTCGAGTTAGCTGCACGATGAGATGTTTTCTTTTAGATTTATGTGAAAGTAATACTGGCGTTCAAAATGTGAAAAGTGTGACAGGAGGCTTTAAGAAAACAAACCTCAAGTAAGTAGCAAGAAGATAATGTTGTAATAGTGGCATCTAGAATTAAAGTGTAAGTCCAATGCCTACTGCAGAGGAGTTCAGTTTCCAGTTGGGAGGAAGCAAAGTGCACTATCCCCAAGTACATACATATGTACATCCACACGGAACTAAGTTTGAAGTTGGAAAATAATAAATCTCACCGTCTAAGTCTCGCTACTGCGTACGTACGTGTTTATTTTTCTGGTGTGTCCTAACTGTGTCAAAAGTTTACAGACTTGAATAATGGTCGCAAGTATTGTTTACCATGGTGCATTTTTCATACAGTTTGAAATCCTCATGGTTGTTTTTCATCATCAAATAGATTTATGGGTTTTGAGTATGTATGGCGAAAGTGGGCTGCTATAGCTATATATAGTTTGGTCTTATTCCCATTCGCTTTCCTACTTTCTGTATTATGGAGTAAGAGGCAAAAGGATATATACGTTTTATGTGGAAACTACATAATATTAAAGATTTAGCCGATGGTTAAAACGCTTTCAAAGCCTTCTCAAGGTGTACAAATAAGTTTTAACCTAGGTATTCGCAACTGGCAAACCATGGAAAACATGCTTTACAAAAGTCTTCAATTCTATAAACTGACTATTTCAAAACGGTCAAAACTAGTAAACAACACTTTTTCAAAAC
>JAQFZC010005577.1:0-13898 GCA_034695205.1 Dicyrtoma fusca
TTCTAAATTGTTGAGCTCTTTCCCTGTACTTGACTCTCATTGTTACATGCTCAACATTGCGCCTTTGACTTTATCTTGACCACATTTGGAAGACCGACCACAGTCAGATGGACGCACCCTTTCTACTAAATTTTCATGGTCATCCAGTCATCCTGTAGAGTTTGCACAGTACCTATCATATTTGGTGGAAGTTCGTGTTCTTTTAAATGTGTTTAAAAAATGCATAAGATGCTGATAATACTTCAATTATCATTATTATTTTATTAATAAAATAAGAAAATAAATGGCAAATGCCAACTAGACTAAATACTAACTAGTGATAAGTAAGTTGAAAGCTTCCTTACTTTATTTACTTGTTTAATTTAATAAACCATCGGCCTTTCTTTATGCCAGGTACATATAGAGATAATAGGATGGAAAGAAGTAATTTTCCTAGGCCTCTCATTTTTTAAGATCCCCAATACAATATTATGGACACCTACTGTATATACGGACACGTTATGACCACCATAAACTTACTTAAGTGGTTCTTATACTGTAAACTTTCAACTTTATAGTAGAATAGAAGCCCGGGCTTCTACTGGAAGACGCTGGCCTTGGTAGTTGGTAGCTCCAATTCCAGTCCAAGTCAAGTCCTCAAGTCACTGATTTTATACAAGCCAGCTAGTCTAGTCCGCAGCCAAGTGATACGGCCCAACATAGATTGAACTGTCTGTCCAGGCATATTGTCAACTTTTACGTTTAGTCAAGCGAGCCCTGACTATACTACAGTACGAGTAGGACAGTTTTGGTTTTATTTTAATATTTGTCATTTATATATGTATACAGTGCAGTGTTGATCACTTTCTTGTAATGTGTTGCATTTTTTTTTACGGACTGATAATGCTAGGTCAGTGTGTAATGCAATGTTTAGAGCTGTTAGGTGCAAGTATTTACCATTATTAGTGCTTAAATGTGTTCATCTGCCACCAAAAACTTAATGAACTTAAATATCTCCCTAAAGTACTTTATGTAAATAATTAGTACTTTTAGATAACTCCCTCACGGGTTTTAAATTTAGACTGACTAATGATTTATTCCGTCACTCAGCCAGTGCTACTAGGTACTACTAAACGTGTTCATTTTGTTTTCCACAAGGAAGTTAGTTTATATTTTTATGAAGGAATCTTAAGGATTACATCAACTGTAATGAGTTATATCTGCAGTCGAATGTATCTCAAAATATCCATGGACCAAATGATGTTGGCTGTTGGATAAAATACCCATGTACAGAACGGGATACAGAAAAAACGTTCCTGGAAAATATATTCCCAAAAAAGCAGGACGATGAAAACATATTCCCGAGTACAAAAACAGACATGTGTGTATTGTGTGTAACACAAAAATGTTTTCTACTGAATTGTACTTAACTTTTGGGTCTTCAGTCAATTGTCAAATAGGTATTACTGTTATCCGTGCTATGTTTTGCATTTACAAATCTAGAACTATCTGGTTAAAACTAAACTGGTCCGTTCCAAACATTTTGGACCGGAACATGACCAAAAATCTGGAACGGAACGGACCATTCCGACCACTACTGTCAATGGGAATAAAGTTGCATTTCACCAACTGTCTAATTCCTATGTATATTCGTATTCTTAAGATTTAGTAATGTAAATGTAGGAAGTTGATTGTGGCCTTGCATACCTTTGATGCCTATAGGTAACTCAACGGCAATGAATAATTGCAAATGTTTTTCGAACTTCATTGTGAACATGTTTTTTAAATAATTATTTTTTTAATATAATGACATGACATGAGCCAGATTAGGTAATTAGAATAATATGTATTCAGTTGAGTTTTTAGGATGGTCAAAACAGTTTTTTAAGGAGACGTTATTTGTTCGTATAGAAAAAAACTAGAGGGGATCAAGGTTATTGGGCTATACATTGGGGCAAGAGGAACCATTACAAAACATTTTCTTGGCTTTTTGAAGAATTCTTCCGTCGCTGTTGACTGAAGATATGGTGGAACTAGAAGTACAGTGGTCACTACCACTGTACTTAAGAAATCAGCACAAATCTGCACTCGTAATTTTTTTCCAGTGTCCCAAGCAATTAGTTGCAATTTTTTAAAATAGTGGTTATAAAAGTATTACAAACATAAACTCTTGTTAAACAAATTTAATTCTGACTCGTGTACTGAGTCCGTTGGGCTATCCTCGATGCAGGAGAGTGATTTCTTTGTTTTATTAATAAAGTTCGTCTTTCTCTCTCCAACAGAAAATTTAACCCTTAAATATCTGTTAAAGACCCAGTATCATTGCTTGTACTAGTGGTGCTTAATGCTGAGAGGCGGTTTCCGTGGAAGACATGCTCCTCGATTTGGTGAGGACTCGGAGTCGGAGATACTGTTAGTAGTAATAAAAGCGGTTTGGTCCGGACTAGTAAATTATTGTCTAGTCTAGTCCATATAGGATTTGAACTGTGAACTTGGTCAGACATCAAAAATAAGGTAAAAAGCGAGTGGAAGCAAAAAGTACAACGCATAAATGAAAAATAAATCAATCATAAGTCATGAGTGCTGCCTGATTTTAATGGGCGATAAAAGACAAGTTCAGTACAAAAAAGTCATAGTCACACCGCATAATAGGGATAGCTCTAGACAACTGTGAGGAATGGTATTGGGAAAATGTAGTACTGTATTATGAATACTAGAATTACAATGCCACAGATGCATTTACAATTTACGTATACTCACTACATTCAAATAGTAAAATTTGTTTATTAACAGGTAATTTAAATAGTCAAGAAATGTTAGTGGCAAGAATTAATGTTATTGCTTAGTATGAATATGGTCCTGATGAAGATCACAGCTCGTGATCGAAAGCTTGACAATAGATAAAAGAGAATTGTGATCCACAAGACCCGAATTGGAAGTAAATGCTATTAAAATGTGTGGGTGGAAAGAATTGTTTCAGAGAGCATAGCACTAGGGTATAGTTCGGCCCGAACTATACCCTAGTTCATCCGAACTGTTCGGGTGAAAAGTTGGAGTTCAAGGGGCAGCAGAACTATTTTTTTAAAATAGCTGAAAATTCTTTTCTTGGTAAAACGAGTTAAGTTCATGCTAATTAATCGAGCTTAGTAGACTTACTCGTTTTGCCAAAAAACGTGGTCTTAGACGGGTTTTTAAAAATACTTCTGGTGACCTTTTTCCTCTAACATTGCACGCCAAGTATTCTGTAGAGCTGAGCTATACGATTGGCTAAATGATTTATTTTTGAAAAACATGAACTTTACTCGTTTTGCCAAGAAACTTTATATTCCGACTTCCAACCAATATAACCAAGCCGCTACCTCAAGTTTGGGGAGGTATTGCACTGACTAATACAGATTAATAACTGTAGCTCAGTTTTTTTTATTTTAGGTGTGGTGTGAAGCAGTACAATGGAGCAGGAACCCGAAGTTTGGGGGGTAATTTTATGAACTATTTCCATTCGGTAATATACTGGCGAAGGGTTGTACAACGTGTCATTTCATTGTAGCTCGATTATTTCTTTGATTTTATATAAAGGGTAGAGATTACAAGAGGCTGAGCCTCTTATAATTATGTACATACATAGCTGAACGGTTGCAGGGTTAAAAAGTTATCGAGGGCGGAAGTTCGACAAAAAACAATTGTCCACATTTAGGACGGTTACTACTAATATCCGTTTTAGGACGTCGTCTGTTGTGACTGATTGATTTAGTTTATCACATTTCGAAAAATTTTATTTTTTGGCAAGAAGTTACTCTCGAGATATTTGGCGAGGTCCCCTGGCTCATTAACTCACCTGTATTCATGTATAGGCCAAATGCTAGAGTGTCGCTAAATGCTGCGACGGCTACTTAGAGGCTAAATAGCCCTTTAAACCAGGTGAGTTTATGAGGCAGGGGACCTCGCCAAATATCTCGAGAGTAAGTATACTATAGTATATACTATACTGTACGAACTATAGTTGTGTGCCTACTAATTAGGATAAAACTCATGTCCAAAGACAGTATTATAAGGAGCCGGTAACAGTCGGCAATGAGATCAATTCTAATTGAGGAGCTCAAACCCAACATCATCAATTGAAAATCGGTCGCCCGAAAAGTTTTGCATTCGAGCATTTTACGGAAGAAAGGAAAGGAAAGGTAGCTTTGAAATACGATCGTGGTTCAAAGCAATTGTCTGGTATCGGATGTTACTATCAAAAGATAAAACTAAATTGCAAGAACATGAGATTGTTGATAAGTAGTCCTCTCAGTGACTTTACTTTCATTCATATTATTAATAACAACTTTAATTCCCTTGTATTTGTCAATAATATTACCGTGTCCCGAAATATAAATAGAAAAGAAAACATGGTTCGTGTTCGCTTATTGAGCTTTCTAGTTACTTATAAATAAAAATAATTCATTAAATCGACTTTAAGCCCTTTTAGGCAACTTAAAGCCAGATTGTACCGTTAAAAACCTAAAAGCTAGGTGTTTTTGCTTAAATTAGTGGCTTTTATTGAACCCTTGTGAGATACAGTAGAACCGTTTTGGTAGCAGAGGAGAATACATGTATTCGATTAAACGGAAAGCAAACAATACTTTTATATACCTATATAATTCGTTAGAATTTTACACAGTATCATTTAAATAAATAGTTACCTAATTTTAAAAATCGAAGGTATTTACTTTGATTTGGCTATATTTTGACACAACTAAGACGTGATGGTAATCCGTTTATATTGTTAAAAAAAACAGTTCCAGTAAAGTTACCTCTGTGTCTTTGTTTTTACGACCATGAGTGGTGGAAATCGGGTGTAGAATCAGCTTGTGTAATAGTTTTGGGAAAATGGTTGACAATTACAGGGATTCGGTCTCGGTGAGGCCATGTCAGGATAATTGGGGTACAATAATAATGTTATTTCGGTAATCTTTCTTCGTCATATTCGACACGATAAAATTTTCAAAACCCCTGAACAGTTGTCATAGGTATATGTAGGTTTAAGTCAATTGTTATTTTTAGGATCTAAAAGTTTTGTCAATTTTTTTCTGCACTACTTATTATTTTCCATTTCGGGTAAGGTTATGATATTCCCAAATATCTGCTCTATTCGAGTGTATCTGTACACCAAATTGGCGCATTAAATCCCGTATTTTATTATTTACTGGGGGTAGGCATCATAATTTGAAGCCCTCTTTGGAGTTTACTGCAAATCGATTCACGTAAATAACTGAATTGTCAGATATTTATTTTTGTTGTATTACTTCTAGCAAGTGATGTAAAAATTAATAGACCACAATAGCTACAGCTAGCTATTAAACAGTCTAGGCTCTAGACCAAGTGACTATTTGAGCCCCGGTCACAATTTGAGCCCCGGTGTCTAAAAGGTCATATACGGTATTATGGGGATATCAGAGGCCATGGGATTTTTCTTCAGTACATTGATTATCGACTCATTTTAGATTGTAGAGAACACGCCACACCTTCATTAAAAGTAGGTAGAGGAGGCAATCTAAGGAGAGAAAATATCTTTCAAAAATTATTGCAACTTTGCTCATTTAAGTAAATACAACTACTTCAATCATAATAATACATTTTTTAAATTGCTTGAGCCATAAAGACATCATCAACCGCCATACCATTACATTTTTTGACTTGAGATTGTCACGTTCCGGAGCCTGTACTTGTCACGCACTTTTACGATTCGATGCTAAAAACTATATTTGAGTTACTTACAAAGTCTTAGGCCTTACGCATCAAGAAACATCCATTGAAGATTATAATATACCTATATAATACAGATATCTACACAGTTTCTATTTTGGTTATACATTTGGGCAAGAGAAGCATTAAGTCTTTACGATTAGGACGGTGACATCGAGTTCAAATTAGGCATAAAATAAAACTGCAATAGCTGCAAAATACCTAACGTGCGGAAAGATTTTCGTTTTACATTGTAATTAAACAATATGTAATTACGATCACGCGAGTTTAAAACAGGAAGACTGACATTGACAGAGGAGCTTATTCCAGTTTATTTACAAAAGTTTCAAATTATTGCAAAGGGTAGCAAGCATTAAAAATCAGTTTGTGAGGTACTTGTAGGTGTTCTTTAACTATCTTTTTCCCTGGGAACTTTTACACTAGTCTAAGTCTACTGTTTCAACTGCCAATTTCAATTACCCTGGGTTCACTGTTGCCATGCTGTAAAGTATAGCACTGTAGAGCGCTGTATAAGATTTTATTTGACCGTTTTTAGCATTAAGACTTAGAGACAGGGTTCATGAGTTGGTAAGTAAGTGGACGAGAAATATTAATATTGTCCGGGACTCGTTTGGAGCACTTGGAGTCATGTCATTCATATCTTCATTTTTAATCGATTAAGACATCTACCCATGAAATTAGCAGAGCAATTCTAATTATTATATAAGAAACGGTTCATTTAAAGCATCCCTAGACAAAACAAGCAAACTCGAGTAGAGTTGCGGCTACTGGAAGAGAGCCAATAATTTTGAATGGAGCTCAAATCAACCTAGTGAATTTAATCGTCCAGAAACTCATGTTACTCAAGTTATAACAAGGTTTGAAAGTGTTGGTTATTGAACGTGACTTGTGGAAAAACTTGACGTCGACGTCTACATTGTCTGCTCCCGAGTAGCGATTTCGATTTCAGTTATACGCAGAGTTCTTAGCTCTGGTCTCAGCCTCTCTCCAGACAGTCGATTGAAAACAGACAGATATTTAGTTACAAACTCGGCAGACCCAGGGAACCTCAGTCGAACAGATACTGCTACTGGTTACGACGAAACATAAATTATCCACTTCATTGTGCTAGAGCGCCGTAACAACTTACTATTAGAAGCATGAGACATCTTTTAATTAACTAAATGGTGTCTCAACGATGATGAAATTTTATTGTTGCATGCTCCTTCCCAGCTCTGCCTCTGCATCTTGAATGCCTCCGTAATTGTATTAATACCTCCTCTCTCACACTACGGAGTTTCTACGAGCATCTTGGGTGACTTGGGATTCTCAAATTATTACATGCAAATCAGGAATATCTGAAGCAGGAAATTAATGTTTTCACTTTCAATTGCAACATAAATAAAGAAATACAGAGATGTGAAAATTAGAATGCTAGTATGCTCCGGAAGGGCTAAGTACCGGTCCAGTAATAAAAATTAGGGAGAACTATACACACACATTATCATCTGTAGTCTATAGTGGAACAAACTTGAAACTGCATCGCATATTTTTTTATTAAAGAAGGTGTGCTCCGTCACGGAGACATCCTAAATTGAGCGTATAAAACTATGCTACGTTTTGATTTGATTTGATGATCCGTGACATAATTGTACGTTTGAAAATGAAATGAATGTGTGATTGTGTGTGCTCCTGTTAGGCTGTTAAAAAAAGCTGGCAATACCGAACCGACAATTGACAAGGCTTACCAGGACGTTACCTTACTTAATTGCATGTACTAAAAGTGAATGTTCAATCTGGCACTTACGGGCTTTTCCACTCCTTTAAGATTCTTGCGAAATTCCTCCAAGTCATGAAATTCCACTGTATCCTCTCAGGCGTGGTTTTTTTGCACAATAATCTTGCAAGCTTTTTCATAAAAATGTGGTTTTCGAGGATGCAGAAATTCTGTGGTGGTTAGATATCGGGCCTACGCCTCAACAAATTGCATTCTGAACAACCTTGTAACATTCCGAATACCTAGACATGTTACTTACATACTGTCTACTGTAGAAGTAGCATCAGTGCCCTAAAAGTACCTTCTTCAAGTTCATTCCTTCATGAATCCAAGCTGAGATTTGATAGCAATCCTCAATCAGTGAAACATTGTAAAACATAATTACGAATCTGTAGTATTTCCAGTCAACTCAGAAATTGTTCATTGTAAAGTAATCCAAAGAGATTAATGTATTTTTATCTAATCAGCAATCTAGAATGATGTAGATGAATGATGTACGAGTTTTATGATTATGCGCGGGATTTACACTAAATGACTGCAATAACAATGTAACATTTTGAAACTAAATGCTTTTATTTGATTTAAATGCTAGTAGTAAATTAAAAAGAAATAATTAATTTATTACAGACAGTAATTCTTCTTTTACTCCTTCAACCGAATGAGACGACGTTACCGATTAATTACGTGTACGCTTGAACTCAACTCCAAACTCGAACTCTACAACTATGTATAAGATCATTGTAAAATTACCAAGTTTTATCATAGTACAATTTCCCGTCCATTAGATTTTATATGCCGGATATATAGAAAGTCCATGCTATTAAAGTATAATATAAGTACTTACTAGTGCGTAAATAATTATTTATTATGGAACGTACTTTATTGGCCCACGTCTACTCACATATAGCTACCTACATGCATACAGTTTCCAGCAGACTGCCAGACTGGACTGTGAGGATGAGACTGAGGACCAGCTCTCCTTTAATCATTGCCAGTAGGGCATTCACATACGAAAAAAACACTATACGCCTCTCTGGATATGCTTTACTGGTTAGCCATTCATAGTTTTATACATAATTACAGTGTGGTCGGAGTACAAAGTGTAGTTGGTAGTATAAAAAAAATGGACAAGAAATTATATTCATAATACTACTTTCACATTATCATAAACTTGCTACGGACGATGATGCTCTATATGATGTCATGCAATGTTTATTGTTATACATTCCAAACTTATTCCCCAAGAGATCTAAAACTAAAACGATGTATATCTATACTTAATTATGTAATTTAGAGCTACAGAAAGATACTTGTTCCCAGGTCATGGGCTTAGCGCTTCAGATATTAGTTACACGCTAGTGCCCAGTGACGTAGCGTATAGACAAAACAAAGAGACTAATTAAAGTTTTATTGTTGGTTTTATTTTCATGGAATCATTGAGATTAATACCTACTCAATACATGGAATCCCATAGTTCAAATACCACTCTTATAGTACAATTTTTACGGGTACAAAACTAAGTAAAAACAAAAGGTTAACCAGACTTTGACTAAGTCGTTTTATTGATACAAATACAGATAAACCTACTACGTAGTACTATACAAAATTAAAATGATAATATGGATCCGTCGAGATCGCTAGGTTTGTCTATGGTATGTACATGGGGTTCTTCAAGGTGTAGATACATACAACCTTCTTTTGGCCCAACTTGCATCAGTAAGTATACATAAGTAGGTAATGGTACAAAAAAATGGTCAGGAAACCGAACAGTGAGCAGCCAAGTTGTAGTCTGAAATGAGATTATGTTCCTGAAAATTAAATAAAGGCTGAACATCTTCTTTCCATTAAAGTGATGAATATTTTATTCTTGTATGTATACAGATATATTTCCTCCTTCCACGGCTCTCCATTGATTTTTTAAAGTACGCAGTAGGAATTTCAATTGTTAAACATTCATTAGATTCGGACTGATGGCGGTGTGAAGGATTCACTCTTACTTAAGAATCTTTTAGATCTACAGGTTGCAGAGATAACATATTTGGACAATTATTTGATGATAGATGTAACTCATCCAAGTACTTCTCGTTAAAGTAACTACATCTATAAATGATTTACGACATCCTCCTGCCATGCCACATAGATCGTAAAGCCTCCGAGAATGAAATTGGAATAGGTTGAATCCCCAGTTGAATTTTTTTTTTAAACCGAATTCTGTGAATGTCTAGAGGGGTGAAAAAATTGCAAATTTAAGTGTTATAAATGGTAGTGCATTGGGAGTATGGTACTAAGATCGATTTGAAATGCAGTTTTGACGCAGAAGGTACCCCTTTACAATGTGCAAATAATGCATCCAGACATCTCCCCATTTCCCCATTCCAGCTGTGACCGGCACTCGGCACAACCAAGGAAAAACGGAAGATAAGATACCTATATATATATACTAGTTAAGTACATACTGGGGTCTTTTTATCATTGTTGAGTAAAGCAGTGGATAAACGGTTATGACTGACTCAGCAAGCAACCACCAATGCCAATTATTCGAATGTTACTTGATGGGCTGTGGAACGGTCCTTCGAGAATTCCACACTGGAACACATTTTATTGCAGATGTGCCTATACAATAGATTGCCCTTGCAGAATAATTTTTAAAACCCTATCTCTGTCTTTGCTTCCTTCTCTACTGTCTATCTGGCCACCCCTCCATTGTTCATTGTTGGCGAAGGGAGACTGGACTGACGTGACTGGATCTGCAAATATGCCAATATGAAATTACAACGACGCAAATAATTTCATGCTTCACTTCTGCTTCTGCCTCCAGATCCAGCCTTCCAATCCAGAGGACGGTAACGGTAGATTATGTATTTTCGTATATGACACTGCGATTGAACTAAAGGACAAGGATTTATGTTCTGTTGCAGTCAGATAATAATGTGAATTCTCATCATGCACATGTTTATATCATTTCCTATAAAGTGGAGTACGCGCCTATGAGACCTAAAGGACCGTCGTAAGGGAGTTTGTATGCAGGACGCTCTCGAGACGACTAACATTTAGTTCACTTTAGTCGAGGTTCGACAGATAAACTGAAATAGAAAATGATACGTGGAGATACTTGCCAGTAATGAGATCCACACCGACGTGCATACGGTATAAGGGAATAGGTACAGTTAAAATGTTCGAGAGGAAGGAAGAAATGACTACTTCGAGTTTTACTTCAGTCAGTATATTCTTTCTTGCTAAACCAAAATGAAATTCATGGTAATAAATTAAAACTCTCTTCCAGTTTATCGTTTTGTCTGCTTCTCTCACCCCAACAAAACTATAAAGTTTTGAGCATTCGTAATAATCTTAGAAAATAGTACTTTACTCATTTACGACCGTACAGTAAGAGGAAGTGGAGTTCAAGCTACGTTTATGGTTTACGTTTTGGAAGAGTCATTAAAATTCTCCAATGCATAAGGATTCAATCTACAATATAGTTCGGATATATGTATAGAGTGTGAGACGGGGATGCGTGCGTACAGGCTCCGAAGAACTGCTCAGTTACATACATATGTACAATATAGCCTCCGTGGTTGAGTGTAAAACGGAACTTTACATACGCACACAGGGATTCCTACATGAGTACCTACCCAAAGTACATACCACTGATTTTATTTCACGCACACGTACGCTTATTTACTCATAGTCTTCAGTACTATCTGGATCCCTAGAATAATATTGTGTGTGAGAACTTTTAAGACTGTCTAAAGACTAAATACCTATCATATACGCACCAGAGAGAAGTATTGGTTGAGTCTTATTGGCATTGGGTAGCATTTTCATGAGTGTTTTGTATTTGTACTTTCACAACCGAGCTCATAGGTATATGTATGTACACAACCTAAAAGAGCCTTCCTATCAGTGTATCTAGTAATACTTACCTACCTGGAAGTACCGTGTGGACGGGGAGACGTGGAGACACATGCAATAGATTACTTTTCGTCCAAGTCAGTTATACCTACACAAAAAGTACCTCCGTCTTTTTTTTCGCATTATTTTCAATGTCGCTACACTTTTTTCTTTTTTCGCCATCTTCGTCTCACAGAACCAAAACTCACCAGTCAGCAGGGAAAATATTTGTTCAGATTATACCTGGACCAGAAAGTTCTACAGCTGGCTCTACACACATACATACACACTCACTAAATTTGCTCTCTCTCTCTCTTCCGTCCCTTCTCTCCATCTTCGTTCATCTTCTCTCGCTCGTTCTGGTTTTAAACTCTTTTTGTCAAACATGGTCATGGCAGAGCTCTTCGGTGTGAGCTTGTGTGCGTCATTTGCAATCACTGCCACAACACTAGTTCGAATTACACTCCTAGTTCAAAAATTCAGCTTCAAATTTTTATCCTCAGAGTTTCTGAAAAAAAGGGGTACCATAGAGACAAAATGCTAATATTTGACCAAACAGACATTATACATATTGAGCAGTGCATTGCAGAGCACTACATATGTACCTACTAACTTCATAGGTGGGCACTTCACCTTTACTACTGGCTGGAGTAGCAATTGAGTGGAAATATTACATCGTAATCCCAAGTATTTGTCTCTCTCTCTCTCTCCCTTCATACGTATTCCAAGTCACACACCAAACTTGAAAGTGTGGAGATGGATGAGTCTTGCAAAATTTCTGTTTTATAGCCCCAACAACGCAACGTAGAACTTTTTTTTTTTTTTTTTACTTAAGCGTTTATTTTCATTACTTATTGTAATGTCGCAGATGATACAGAAGGGTTATTCCTTTTTGGCTACTTTAAAGACAGAGAGGGGTGAGCATTTTTATTACTCCATACGTACATACCTACATATACTTTAACAATACAATGCAATGTCAACTATAATTATTATTCTCTTTGTATTTTTGGGCTTGTTTATGATCGTGAAATGAGCTGACTATACCTATGTTAACTTCCATGAATAGCCTTCCCGTATTCAATTCACCAGTGCAATGGCACTTTAAACTAACTTGAGCATCAATGAATGGAGATTCTTTAAATTACATATGGCAAAAGTGTCTCCCTTCAGCTCCAGCTCCAGTGGATACCATAGATAGACCTTATACAGATATTGTGTGTGTGTGTGTGTGTGCACTAGTACTAAAGAAATAACGACAACGACGATAATATCTTTGCAATAATTTAAAAAACTAGATATGCATATGCTGGGCTTCATCATACAAAGAATTTTGCTCATTCAGCATAAGAATAATAAATAATTCTAAGGGAAAATTATCTTTTTCAATGCTCTGGTGCCTTACATGGGAAATTCCACATTCATGTGTTTGGTTTCATATGCATTTGATAATCTCTCGACGGGACTAATATAATGCGTAAGAATAAAAATGAAGATTGGATGCAGTATCTTACCTCAAGTGAGTACACAAAGCAGGCTGACCATGAATAAATTTCCCGTAGTTTACATGACCTCCCAGATTTATGTTAAATTAAAAGATGCAAGTTAGATTTTTGATATGTAGTCATATCAGTTAACCGTAATTACTTATACATTTTAAACAATTACAAGAACAAACAAAACATTTTGATTGAATTAGAAAGAAGATAACGCAGTGTTTACAAGTGACAATTTCCCAAGAATGTGAATGCATAGTGTTCTTACATATAAGTATGTATCATTCTTATATTCATACTAAACCCACCGATATTGTCTCCACCTTATAATCTTACACGCATTCCGTTATTCCGTACAGTCTATTTCTTACAGTGAAACCATACTTCAAGTATGGATGTACCTACTTCAAATAAAACATATTTTATTATAGCTGTCCCCTCGCAAATCGTTTTTTGTGAGTGCCCACATAAATACATGTTTGTAACGCAAAAACCTACCACCTCCATTTTTGACAAAAGGAAGGTTATTGCACGAAAATACAATTTTAAAATAAAGGTTATTTCACGCAAAATATTATAGGGAAAGGGCTCTAAAGGGAAAATGTATTTTATGCTTCTAGAAATAGATTTGATTTCATGTCTCAAATACAACCCTTTGTCGATTAATACAGATACAATGTGATAGGCCTCTCAAAGGTATGTTTTCATTGTGTTCAAATTAATATAATGGTATGCAATTAACGTTATTTTCCCCCACCAGAATTCTATCGGTACAGCCTTCCATGGCATGGACTTGAGAAGTTTGGCCAAAAAACCTTTTCCGAATCGTCTATACTAAATGAATTAAGGGAACAACACCGTGAATGTAGTTAACCTATTCGAAACTGGGAAATCCCATGGAAGGAATACTGAATAAAACGGTTTATTCTACAAAGTGTGCAATTTTACTTTTTGAAAAAGATCAAAACTAAAAATTAACATTTTCAAAACCTGTCAAAACGAGTAAATCACACTTTCAAAAAGATCAAAAC
>JAQFZC010005578.1:0-13893 GCA_034695205.1 Dicyrtoma fusca
GGCACATCTGCCTACTGAAACACAGTTGTAGGACCTACTGAAAAAATTCTAAAAACCGACAATGTGTGCTAGCTGGGAATAGCAATTTTAGGTATTCTTAAAAAGTGTAGATATTAGTTTTGCTATTCTTGAAAAGTGCTAATTGCAGATTTACTACTTTTAAAACAGTGTGAATACCTACTTTATAGTTTTTTGAAACCGCACAATTAGCAGTTTGACTACTTTTGTAAAAATGTAAATCCCGATTTTACTATACATTTTCTAAAACATTGCAAATAAATGATTTTTGTTATTTATGAAAAAAATAAATAAATAAGCAGCAGTCTTATTACTCCTTCAAAACAAAAGTGTAAATCCATTATTACGGCTTTGGTTCCAAGTTTAAAAAGTAGCATTTACATTTTTTGCAAATCGAGCAAAAAAACCTAATTCTATTGATTGTCGTTACTTCCTTCAAAATTAAAATAATCGTCGTTCAGGGGACGCTGGACTTTTGTCACCAACGCAGATTCACAAAATGTAATGCTCTGAAGTAGGAACTGAGTTTTAGCATTGCAGTGCGATGCAATAATGCGATGATTTTAATTCTTCAGTATGACTCAATCTTACAAAATAAACCATAATTAAAAACTTCGTATTGAACTGTAGTCGATGTGCTCAGAGGATTCAGACCGAAAAGCCGAACGGCAATGAAATCACACAAAATCTCAAAAATCCCAAACAATAACCATCCTTGTAAAAACAAACCTTAGTAAACCTTCTCGAAACGTAATATATTTAGTTTTGAATGTTTTTGAAAAGGGGGAATCTTTAGTTTTGGCCATTTAAAAACGGTAGTTTCTAGTTTTTTCACCTTTTGAAAGTGTTATTTACTAGTTTTGCCCGTTTTGAAAAAGTGTTATTTGCTAATATTGACCATTTTGAAAAAGTGTTGTTTACTAGTTTTGACCTTTTTGAAAAAGAGTTAGCTACTAGTTTTGACTGTTTTGAAAAAGTGTTATTTGCTAATATTGACCGTTTTGAAAAAGTGTTATTTACTAATTTTAACCTTTTTGAAAACGTTAATTTATAGAAATAAACACTTTTGTAAAGCATACTTTCCATGGTTTACCGGTTCCGAATAGGTTAAGATGGAATTGGCCGTAGAAAGTAATAGCACAAACGACAATTTTTATTTTGTTCAATTCTTTCATATGAAGTACGTATGTATGTAATGTAATATGTAATAAATAATTTAAAAAATTAAAATTCCGTCTGCAATCCAACATCTCCATTCTCCATTGATGAATAAATCAAACTCTGACACTGACCGACTCTGACTCTGATTGTAGGAGGCACAAAAAAAGCTGAAGCTGTGCCCACCATAGCATAGCATAGCATAGCATAGCATAGCATTGGGCCGTTCCACTTGGGCAGTTCCAGCTAAAGTCACTCAAAATGAAAGTAAAAAAAGTAAAAGTGGCAACTCAAAGATTATTGTCAGATCGAGTCAATTCATGTCCAAGGCAACTACAGTCAAAGTCAAAGCCAAGCCAAAGCCAAGGCTTGATTCACATGTTGATGGTCGAAAACCCCTGCCGTCTGTAACAGAACAACTAACAGTTCAAGTCAGTCCCAGTTTTCCATGTCAATAAAATAAAATTGTTACCACTACTAGCATCTCCATGTTCGATTCGATCTTCCTTCCCAGATTCCCAGTCTTATTTCTTTCAAACTGTAGGCAGTACAAAGAAGCTTCAGATTACATCACAACATACAATGGCAATCAACAGGGTCTAAGTACAAGGAAACATTCGTAAATATTTGAGAGCTACAAACCATGTTAATGATAATCATTGTGAGCAAAATAAAAAAGCATGAGAGTAGATAAACACAAAAATATAAATATTAATAGTGAGTGCAGCTGGATATTTTATTTTAGTGCAATGCAATGTTAGCATGGGGTTAAGGGGGCAGCGCCTATTTTCTATTTCAAACAATTTTTTTTCCTTTCGCATTTTTATTTTTAATCATTGGGTTGTACAGCAAGGCAAGGCTGCTTCAAGTGTAGTACATATGTTATAATGCATTTTTATTTTATTCTGGCTTCAAAGAAAGTTTAAGCAGCAATCTTATTAGCCTAATAAAAAATGAAAAAACTATGATTTACTTCCCTACTGTTTAAAAATTAGTGTTAGCTTTTCTGAAAATGCGAAACTAGATTTAAATCTTTTAATGAAGTGCAGTGTAAAAGAACATTATTAGCCATTTTTAAAAGAAAATGTAAATACAGCAATAATTACATCTTTTTGAAACAGTGTAAAACCGGCTTTTGCCATTCTAAAAAATTCAAAATTAGTTTTTAAAACATTTTAAAATAGTGCAAAATAAGATTTATGCCTTTTAAAAGAATGCATGCGTTCAATAAACACTTTTTAAAACGGCCTAAAGTGTCAAAACATCATCATAAAACATAAAAGTGTTTTCAAAATGCGTAAAAAGAAAAACTGTTTTGATTATCAACTTTTTGAAAAGCTGAAAACGTTCCTACAATTAGTTATGGCCTTCTCAAAACAGGCAAAAGTATATTTAAACTTTCTAAAATAGTGTAAAACGTAAATAAGTAGCATTTTAAAAAGAGCCTTTCAAAAACATATTTAACTACGCCTTTCAAAATGGTGTAAAAACACTAAAAAAGGTTTTTCAAAATGTGCGAAAGTAGATTTGAGCTTTTTGAAACAATGTAAAAATATAGAGTTGAGTTTTTTAAAACAATGTGTAGCATGGTATTTAGTAACATATGTATTTTCGACGTCATTTTACAGACCCTGCCCCCAAATATTCCCAAGCAAAAATGCCAGTACTAACCATTAAAGAAAGAAGAAGGGAAAAACAACGGCGCAAAAATGAAAATGAAAGTAGCAAATAGCTAGAAAAGAAAAGTAAAGAAAACTCAAAGCACGAGATGATTTCGTATGCACATATATGGAAACTCATTGCATACAAAAGTAGAGCGTGGAATTGAATGAGTCCCATGATACACTTAATAAAAAGGATATAAAAGGGAATAAAATATGGGTTTCTGCCTTCAACGCCACTCGGTAGTTTTACATCATGAACATCACCCACCAAATTTCAGCCGCCATGCCATAACACACACACACACAAATATAAACACGAAAGGCTAAAAACCCGAAATGCATTACTTAATGCACACGTAATAACACCAGCCACGACAGCACAAACCAACAAAGTTAATTGAACGACCAACGACAGACCCAAAGCCATTTCGAAATTTCAGTAGACACAGAACCGAAGACCGGATGGACGGACGTTCCTCGAACCGACGAATGCTGATACACAAACACTTACGAGCATTTCCTTTAGCTGCCTATTTAAATAATTATGTATGCACTGTACACTAATTGCATGAAGCACGCACTTGTTTGACTCGTTTAAGAAATTTAACAGCTCAGTGGCAATTAAAGGTAGTAGTACTGGCGTGGGTTAGAAGCCCAATTTTTTAAATAGTGTACGTCTCAACTGTAAAATATTATTATTTTTTAAATTGAAATTGAACTACGGAAAGACAGTTTTGAATATTTTCCAAATCGTCGTAAGTTCACTTCAGTAACGTGCATAATATGTGTGCAGTGTATTTTTATAAAATCCAAAAAAAGTGAAAACACTTTAAATGTTAAGCAGACAACTTAATTAATTATATATTTTTCTGTACTTTCCATTGTCTTATACACCGACAAAGTGTGCCTTTTACCTACATCGAAAACCTATATTACAATTTGTATTACTTTCAAGCGGCGTTCGGCTTTTACAGAAACGGAAAAAGGAACAAGTTACTTACAAATAGAAAAGTTCAACCAACATTTTAGTTCCTACTGATGTTTTTCTTCTGCGTCGTTAGAAAATGTCGTATTTATTTGAAAAGATGCAAAATGTTCTACTTACGTGTTTTTGAAAAGGTACCAAATGCGGGTATTACGTGTTTTTAGAAAGGTGCAAAATGCTCTATTTACATTTTTTTGAAAAGGTGCAAAATTTCCTATTTACGTGTTTTCGAAAAGTTGCACAATGTCCTACTTACGTGTTTTTGAAAAGGTGCAAAATGCTCTATTTAAGTATTTTTGAAAAGGTGCAAAATGTTCTAATTACATGTTTTCGAAAAGTTGCAAAATGTCCTATTTACATGTTCTTGAAAAGGGGCAAAATGTTCTATTTACTTGTATTTGAAAAGGTGCAAAATATACTATTTACATGTTTTCGAAAAGGTGCAAAATGCTCTATTTGTTTGTTTTTGAAAGAATGCGAAATGTTTTATTTACATGTTTTTGAAAAGGTGCAAAATGTCCTATTTACTTGTTTTGAAAGGTGCCAACTCTTCTATATGCTTCTTTCTGAACGTTGCAATTTGCCAATATAAAATGAAATACTTTCGTTATCTTGTTACTTCTTAAGTTCCTTTTTATTAACTGTTTTATTGTAAAATATGTCTGTAGTTAGAAGCCGTTTAGTAAATTTCCCAATGTGGGGTGTTTTTTATTCGAAGAAGATGATGGTCGACCACCTTTTACAGAGTAAAACTTTGGTATAGGCACACCTCATGGGGCACACTGATTTTAGACGCCTTATGTCGGTATCAACCGACAACTGTAGGACACATTCCTAACAAAATAAAATGCTCAAAAAGGTTACAGGATTTAATGTTTTCTTTTTACTTTCGATCATCTTAGTTCAAATGAGGTTAACAAAGAAATAAACTATTATTAGTAGGTGCAGCTACATCGTGTTACTTTTAGGCGGCGTTTGGCTTTTACAAAATGACTGAAATGGAATAAGCAGCCTAGTTACATTCAATATTTCACTTCTAAAGTTTTTTTTTAAAACCGTTGCCAAATATCTTATTAATGTATTTTCTAAAATATGCAAGATGTTCTGTTTACTTTTTTTGACAACTGGAAAATTACTATTTACATGGCTTTGAAAAAGTGCAAATTTCACTTTTTACATGTTTGTGAAAAGTTGCAAAATGTGCGTTGTACTTGTTTTTGAAAAGTGCAAAATGCCCTTTCTACATTATTTTTAAAAGTTTCAAAAATGTACTATTTAACATGGCTTTGAAAAAGTGCAAATTGTACTTTGCACATGTTTTTGAAATGGTGCAAAACTCTCTACTTACATTTTTTCGAAAAAGTGCAAAATGTTTTATTCTCATATTTTAAGATGGGGGAATACTTCCTAATTCCATATTTTTGAAAAAGGTGCAAAATGTACTTTTTACATGTCTTTCAAAGATGTACGCTTTCGTACAGACTTATTGAACGTTGTAAATAGCCTCACTTATGTATATCCATTTGTGGTCTTGTTTTGCCATTGGAATTCCTCTTTACAAACAGTTAACTCAACGCCGATCAGTACATTTCCCGGTACGGGGTTTTCTTTAATATAAATAGGTGCAACACTACCAAAAACTCCACGGTGTAAAACCATGACATGGCTCCACATCACTTGACTGATTGTACACCTTATGCCTCATGCCGATATCAATCGAAGTAAATATTTGGTTCCCTATTTTATAAAGTCTTCAAACATGATTTCTCTCGAATTCACGGTACGAGAGTATGAAATAGGAACATATTAAGTCTGACTGTAATTAAAGTAATAAATTACCTTAATCTGCACAGAAGCGAATTTTAATTTTTTAGAATTGTTAAACGTTAAAGTACCTACAAATTAAAATGATTAAAAGCAGACTACAATTTCCCATTTTTCTTTGCCTTTTAATTATGTCAGCGTCGATTCGCGTAAACAATCATAACTTCTTACGTATGCCCAGGTTAAAAGTTTTATAAATTGTACACGGCGTTGAGCTTTTTGAAAATGTGCTAAACTGCACACATGGCCTACCAGATACATTTAGATTTTATTTCATATTCAAGCTTTTATTTAAATAGTTGCCAAATGTCCAATCTACGTCTTTTATAAAATGAGCAAGGTGTTCTACTTCAGTTTTGAAAAGTTCAAAATGTCCAAAATACATGCTTTTGAACTGGTCCAAATTATCTTAATTACAAATTGTTAAAAATTTGGAAAATGTGCTTTCTATATGTTGTCAAGAGGGTGCAAAATGTAGCTTTTAATTATTTTAAAAAGGTGCAGAATGTGATCCTATTTACACGCTTTTGAAAAGGTGAAAAATGTACTAATTATTACATATTTATGATGGGGTACAAAAGGTCTTTACATTTGTGAAAAGATGTAAAATGTACGAAAGACTCGAAAAGAAAGTTTTTGATTATTTTCCAATCGTAAATTCACTTTAGTCAAGTATAAATGATGTGTACCACGTATGTTTTAAATTGCTTAAAAATGAAAACTCCTAATATGTATGTAAGCTTAAATATATTTAAAATTGTAATTTTGTTCCTATTCATTTACCCATCCACAGCTAAACGTCCCTAAGTAAGTACAACCGTAAGCTTAAAATTTGTTTAATTTTTAAACGGCGTCGGGCTAAAAAAAGGCAAAAACTGCACCGGTGTCTTAGATATGTACATTCAACATTTCATTTCCTATTTAACTTTGTCCTTGAAACGATTGCAAAATGTTCTATTTACACATTTTTTAAAAGGTGCAAAGTTTCCTATTTTTATACTTTTAAAATTTACAAAATGAACTATGGACTTGTTTGGGAAATTGGCAAAAGTCACATATGCCTATTTCGATTTACGATTTTTCTTTTTCCTTTTCTCTAAGTTTTTTTAAATCATCAACAGCGCATGGCTAAGTTAAACATACTATGAGTCTTAGACGGCGTTGGGCTTTGACAAAATGTCGAGTCTTTAAACTTACATTTTACTGTTTATTTCTTATTTAAGCTTCTTTAACCTTTTCAAAACGGTACTATTTCTAACTTTACATCTTTTTAAAAGTGTTAATTTTTAACTTTTGAACCTTTTTGAAAATGTTCATTTCTTGTTTTGACACTTTTGAAACTAAAGGGTATTAATTTCTTGTTTTGCACCTTTTTGAAAATGTTCATTTCTTGTTTTTTGACACTTTTGAAATTGTTCATTTCTTGTTTCGGCCTTGTTGAAAGTGTTAATTTATTACTTTGACCCTTTTGAAAATGTGAATTTCTAATTTTTACCTCTTTGAAAGTCTTAGTTTCTGGTTTTAACTGCTTTTGAAAAAATGTTATTTCTAGTTTTAATCGTTTTGAAAAAGTCAATTTCTAGAAAAAGGCACTTTTCTAAGGTATTCTTTCCATAGTTTCCCAGTTGGGAATAGGCTAAATAGTTGCAAAGTATCCTTGCATGCTTGCTACAAACTGCAAAACTGTCCTTTTTGCATGTTTTTACAATGGAAAAATCACATTTGTACACCTCACTTAAATCTATAAGATACGTCATTTTGCACCTTAGCTAGCTCCGATTACACGCATTTTATGTCCATGGTTGCTTACCACACTAAGGTACTACTGCGTCTGCTGCGTCTGCCTTCGCCTTTTACTTTCGATTTTTTTTTATTTCCTTTTTGGCTGCTCAATCATGCAAGTAACGCCAACAAGGGTGGCTATTTACATTTCCAGTAATTATCTCCGTTTCATTTGACAAGTATGCATAAATTTAGACAATTGTCAGTCCCTCGTACTTGAATTTAATACCATTATATAATACGCACACGTATGTACGGCCTTGTATTTTATATTTATAGCGTATTTCATAATCATGGCCATGCCATGGGAAAGGGTTTATTCTCTAATTTCTGTATAATGGGACTAGAGAATTTCTGCTTATAATTATTATTATACAACAAAGCCAGCAGAAGGGAGAGGGTTGAATACATTTCATTGTGATTCGACGGTCGCATGCAGTTTCGGAAATGGACTGAAGGGAGGTCAGGAAATGGAAGTTCAATTAAAAAAAAGTTTCAATGGAAGCCACTACCAACCACTGCACTGCCATCGTCTATAACTATAAAACTATACAAAGCCAAGCTTCCATTTTGAATTTCTATTTTTTTTATATTTCAATTCTAAAAAACATATTTGCCAGTCACACAAAGGCTGTACCAGTACCAGTGCAGTGCAGTGCAGTGCATTTGTATAATGGCAGTGGTCTATCTTTAATCTTTCCCCATCATTCGGTTCTTTTGTACAAAAAAAAATCCCAGATTCCACAAAATATAAGGACCCTCCATAATTCATAATAAGTATCGGTACAAGCGTACAACTAAAGCACTATAGTAGTAATGTAAATAAAGGTACTGGAAAATCCAAACGACTATAAAATAATTCAGGCAGAGAGAACGATTGTTTCTTGAATAATAATGCCGGATTGAATAGCACGCAAAGTTGTGGTGTGGTAGCAGAGACTATTCGTACAACTTTAGGGAAGCAAGTATTTTTATGTATGTAAAAGTATAGCAACTTGAACTAATGGATGTAGATAGCGTCAGGGAAGAGACAAAGTGCCCCATTTTGGGGCTTCTCTATAAGGGCATTTTGGGCGTTAGTCCGAACAATACAACAGCTTTTTGGAAAAAGTGGAAGCCTCAGTTTTACTAGTTTTGACATTTGTTGGGGGCATTCTTGAAAAAGTGTAAATAGCTGTTTTTGATATTTTGAAAAGGTGTAATTGGCAGTTTTGGGCATTTTTAAAAACATGAATTATCAGTTTTGCTACTTTCAGAAAGTTTAAATCCATAGCTAGCAGTTTTATCTTTTTTTGAAGAGTATAAACAGCAGTTTTGCTTCTTTTGAAAAAGCGTAAAATAGCAGGATTTGACATTTTGAAAAAGTGTAAATAGCAGTTTTCGACATTTTGAAAAGTGTAAATTAGCCGTTTTTGATATTTTCAAACAGTCCAAATGTCGGTTTTTAACACTTTGAAAAAGAGCAAATTGCAGCTTTGACGTTTTTTAAAAGTGCACATAGTCGCTTTTGACATTTTTAAACAGTGTAAACAGCCATGTTGATATTTTTAAAAAGCACAAATTGCAGTGTTTGGCGTTTTGAAATAAGCTAAATAGCAGTTTCGCCTTTTTACAAAAGTATAAAAGTGATATTTACATTTTTTTTTAAATCCATAGATCGTAAGAATGGCACTACGTAAGTGGACGTTGAACCTTGGACACAGTGCCTCTTCACCCACGATATGTGTATCTATAGCCTATCCGTTAAATAAATGATGAATGGATTTTTTGAGCGCAACACATGGTTGACTTTGACTTGATATTTTTTTTCTGCATTTGGTGTGCCTTGTTTCTGTCCTGCCTTTCTGGGTTATTGAGCAAATAATTGCATGCTATAATGCTTCTGGCCACCCCTTCACGTTCAGACTGCCATTGCACGGAATACAAAAATACACAAAAATATTTACGAATGTTCCTCCAAACCCATTATTACGGTCCAAGCACCCATGCTTGTTGATTTTTGAGTCCGTGTCAATACAAAATTTTATTTGCCTGATAAAAACACGATGGCGTGTCATAATGGCATGGCATGGTGTGTAGAAAGCCTGTGGGAGATTCCAGTGTTTAAAAATGACGGTAAAAAAAAGCAGATTTGCATCGAATTGATGGCTTTACAAGGCTCGCCAAGTTCAAAGCCAAAATACGATTCAAATAATGGGCAACCAAAGCGTATTAATGCACCAAAGTATGTGTAAAACCAACTGATAACTGAGTGTGTAGCTCACAGTTATCTGAAGTAGCTGCAAAGTACAGTAATGCACTAAATCGTCGCTAAAGATGCCAAATGTCGCTTACAATTAGCCAATGCAATGCTGCTTTATTTAAAGGAAAGGGACGTGTGGGTGTTTGGGAATTTTTTACGACGCAAATTCAAAAAAGGACGCGTATCCTTTTTTTTTACAATTTCAAAACAACTCAATAATTATTGTAGGTATCCCATATTTTATGTACATATGTAATTCACATGGTTTGAAAATGTGTTAATCCGTGTTTTGCATATGTATGTACTTCAAAAAAGGGCACATTAAAATTTTTCATGTTTTAACAACTGTAAGTTGTTCAGGTTTTAAAAGTGTGGGTTTTAAAATTGACCCCTTCACTGTGTTTTAAAAAGATCAAATTGAAGTTGTATATGACTCAAAAAGTGTAAATTGAGCTTTTGATAGTTTTGAAAAGTGTAAATCAAGGTTTTGCTAGTTTTGAAAAAGTGTAATTCGAGGTTTTGCATGATTTGAAAAAGTGTGACTCAAGGTTTTGGTAGTTTTTGAAAAGTTTAATTGGAGGTTTAGCTACTTTTGAAAAAAGTGTAATTAGAGGTTTCGCTAGTTACGAAAAAGTGTAAATTGCTGTTTTGCTAGTTTTGAAAAGGTGTGCGTGTAAATTGAAGTTTTTTGTTATTTTTTAAACAGTGCAAATTAAACTTTTGCGTGATGCAAAAAACGTAAATCGAGGTTTCGAATGTATTCTGAGTGTGTAATTCGAAGTTTTGCATCTTTCCAAAAGATTTTATGGAAAATTTGATTCACGCTCTAATATCAACAATTAAATAAAGTTTCCGTGGATTTGGGTTTATTTGTCCATTGCGTTACCATCAATGCGATATAAATTGAAATACAAATCTTTGGACGCTGACCTAGGAAAATAGGATTTATAATTTAAAACGGCGTCAAACTTTAATTTTTCAAATGATAATTTACTTTAAAAACCCTTGTATTTCTACTAGCTTGGTCTAGGCGTATTTTCACAATATAATTACCATACAGTCAGTCAGTGTATATTCGAAACTGACAGACCATGAAAGGAATGCTCTAAAAAGGTGTGTAGTCTACAAAGCGACGAGTCATTATCATCTTTAGAAGGTATCAAAGAATAGAGATTTGTATTTCTAAAAAGGTCAAAACTAGAAATATGCATTTTGTATAAGATGTCAAATTAAAAATTGTCACTTTAAAAAACATTCAAAACTAGTGAACAACGCTTCTAAAAAGGACAAAACGGAAAATTAACATTCCAGAACGAGAAAAAGTAGTAACTATCACTTTCAAAAACATCAAAAAAAAGCAAACTATAAGGTTTTAAAAGGTCAAAACAAACAATTTAACGTTTTAAAAGGTCAAAACAAACAATTTAACGTTTTCAAAATAGTCAAAACAGCAAATTATTGTTTTTAAAAACGACAAAAAAAAGCAAATTAACGTTTTCAAAAACGACAAAACTATAAATTAACCTTTTCAAATCCATACAAAACAGTAGCTAACACTTTAAAAAACATCAAGAAATTAGTAACTAACCTTTTTAAAAACGTCTAAAACGAGGCACAGCATAGTTTTAAAATAATTACGGATAACAATCTTCAATCTCTTTATTCATTTCTGCCCAAAATACCATTACTATTTAGTTCAAAGCAAACAAAAAAAAACAATAAAAAAACTACATTCGTTTTGCTCCATTTTACAGACCCGCACGCTTGTAATTTTACAAACTTACAAGTACTTACAATTAGTTCATTAATTATGTGCCAGCCAGGGCTTTCAGTCTAAAAGCTATCATGAAGATGATGAAAGAAGCTGAAGTTGAAGCTAAAGCTGAAGCAGTACTACAAAAATGTCTAAATGGAAGTGTCTCTCATAAAACAACTAGAAGAAAAAAATACGCCACGGCAAAATAAAAGGTTGCTTAGAACTCAGAAGGTGCCTACTGTCTGTCAACTGTTACTGTTGTTTTAATGTGAACTCGTATCGCATGCCATTTACTGCTCAACTCCACTGTTGACTCTGTCACCTGCTAACACAAACACACACACACACCGCTGGCTCCTGGCACACAAAGCAACAAAGCAGAAGATGAAAAATCCCAACAGAGAAATAAGCAGATGTTAAGATTAACCCTGACATGAGAATCCACTCTTCTTGCCTCCATGAAATTTCATGAAATGACAGAGCAAATTAAAATTAATTCAATTAAAGGGACAGCAAATGTCAGCCAGAACGGCGACACAGACAGCACAGTCAACAAAACGAGAAACTAACAAAACAAACACGAACTAGCGAAAGAGAGACAGAAAAACGCAAACTAAATCAAATTATCTCTGTATTAAATTAACCTACCTTTCTGTACTCCATCCTATATAACTGCAGCAGTAGTAGTAGTGGCTTCCATTGCATTGCATTGGATTAAAAATTAAACAGTCGCATGGAGAAAAATTAAAGAATTAACTGAACATAACAGTAACAAGATTTAAATTAATGAAAAAAATACAAAAAAAAATAAAAACAATGAAAGAATGTATACTTGCATTTTTTAAATTATTTATTTTTTTAATTTTATTTTTCTCTTTTTGTTTTTTACAAAAACGATTGAAATTTTTCACTCCGCTTTTTAAGTTTTAACCTTTTCGAAACGGTAATATTCTTAGTTTTGAATGTTTTTGAAAAAAGGGAATTTCTAGTTTTGACCAATTGAAAACAGTGATTTTTAGTTTTTTGACCTTTTAAAAATGTTATTTACTAGTTTTGACTGTTTTGAAAAAGTGTTGTTTACTAGTTTTGACTGTTTTGAAAAAGTGTTGTTTACAAGTTTTGAATTTTTTGAAAAAGCGTTATTTACTTGTTTTGAATTTTTTGAAAAAGTGTTATTTACTCGTTTTGACCGTTTTAAAAAAGTCAATTTATAAGACTTGTAAAGAATGTTTTCCATGGTGTGCCAGTTGAGAACAGGTTAATTTAAAATTTTTCTTTAGAGTTTTTGTGAGCAAATAGTGCAGTGCAGTGCATAGCCATATTTTTGTAGCTGTAGTAAGTATAGTATTTGTTTTGCTGTGTGAGATTGAGACAAAAATAATTGCATGTGTGATCCTAAAATTTGAAATATTGAAGCAATCATTGTGTGTGTGTGTGTGGAAAGTATTGAAATGGGAATGGAAATGGTAATGAAAATGAAATACCTGTCTAGTAGTTTGGAATGAAGATGGTTGGAAAAATATGAAACTGGAAAATACACACATAACCTATAAGGGACGAGCGAGAGAGAGAGAGAAAAAAAGCAAAAGTTGAAGAACACATGATTCATGATTTACATTAAGTAGATACCATTACCATTATTGCTTGTAATACAAGGAACGTTATGGTGAAGAGGCAAAATCGAGCTTTTTGTATTGTAGATATTTAAAGCTTATTATTAGCTAGCTAGTGAAGCAGATGAATGGTAAAAACCAACTACTTTTCTTAAAACGACTTCTTGAAATGTGTAAATAGGAGAGTTGGCACATTTTTAAAAACATGCGAAGAGGACATTTTGCACTTTTTCAAATACATGCAAATACAAAATTTTGCGCTTTTTCAAAAACATGTAAATATGGTATTTTACATCTTTTAGAAAAAGTGTAAATAGGACGGTTTGCACCTTTTCGAAAAAGTGTAAATAGGACGGTTTGCACCTTTTCGAAAAAGTGTAAATAGGACGGTTTGCACCTTTTCGAAAACATGTAAATAGGGTATTTTTCACCTTTTTGAAAGTGCAATTAAAACATTTGGCACCTTTTCGAAATAGTGTAAATAGGGCGGTTTGCACCTTTTCGAAAAAGTGTAAATAGGACATTCTGCACCTTTTCAAAAAAATGTAAATAGGGTATTTTTCACCTTTTTGAAAGTGCAATTAAAACATTTGGCACCTTTTCGAAATAGTGTAAATAGGGCGGTTTGCACCTTTTCGAAAAAGTGTAAATAGGGCATGATGCACCTTTTCGAAAAAGTGTAAATACTACATTTAGCACCTTTTCAAAAAAATGTGAATAGGACATGTTGTGCTTTTCTCGTTTTGCCTTCAAGCGTAAACACGTCTTTCATTTGATTGTCGGTAAATTCGCCACTTGGAAATTGGACACCAGTAAATTGGACACCAGTAAATTGGACATTCGGTAAATTC
>JAQFZC010005579.1:0-13892 GCA_034695205.1 Dicyrtoma fusca
CTGGACCTCTTTGAGAAAAAATACGTCTTTTCTGTGCAATTTCCTACTCTTAAAGGAATGCCTTTTAGTGGTGGAGGGTCATACTTTTCTTATTTTGTTTTTTTTGCATGATGCGTTCCAGATAGGTTCCTTTGGTACAGTGTACCTCTATACTACCACTACAGTGGCATTCAGTCAGTGAGACCTGGCGAGTCCAGTCCAGTGCCAGACTTTTAACCCAAGAACGAAAAGGAAGCCAGCTTCATCGTTCAATACAGTGCACAGTGCACAGAGCTGTGGATAGTGGATATTAGAACTTTTAGAACCAAGTTGCGTTATGTGAAGAATCCAAGCAAACCAAACCAAACCAAACCAGTCTCTCTCGTCTTTCTCTCTCGCTCTCTTGGAATCACTCAGTGAGCCAGTGAAGCCTTGAGTTTTTCGTTCGTCTGCCGTCCTCAGTCCTCAGTTGTCGAGAATCCTTACGCGAGTGAGCAACACGAGTTCGTCTCTTCTCCACACACATCGTCCGTCGGCTCAATCTTCACGTGGACCTCCACGTGCTTCAACCCTTCTAACACAATTTATTAGTTTTGCCTCATTTCAACACATCTTCACATTTTGTCAGTCCATTCTATTATTTCACACCCAAATCTCCATCCTACCTCATTTCCCCCCACGAAGGAGAAAAAAAAATCTGTCATTTGACCTCCATTACTACTTTGTACCGGATTTTTCGACTTGATTGTCAATTGTTGAAGAAAGGGAAGGTGTTCACAGATAATTTTGTTATTGGTTCAGTCAGTACATCTCTCTGCATTGATTGTGGGGGTGTATCTCGTCAATTGTGAACCAGTCATTGAGGAAGATACTGGCAACTGATAATCTGCGGTGCGTAGTGCAGTAGTTAGAGACTAAAAGATAGTTGTTAGTCGTGGATCTAGAATCCAGAGTGCCTCATCAGACTGCACTTCGCAACTGATGACTGACGACGACGACTGACTGCACTGTACTGTGTGAACTGTGTCCATACAAATTACTATTACACAAGGGTGACAGGACAGGGACCAAGTTAACAACAACTGCTGCTGAAGAATAATACACTGTGACTCTTCTTGAAACACTGATCATTGATAGCTACTTTGTCATTTGTGTTCTACTGACTGCGAGATGAGATGAGAGTTGGCTTCTCTTCATCTTTGTAAAAGTAAAGTTGAAAGTACTTTTGTAGTAAGTTAACTTGTGACTGATCATCTGTAAGTGTGTGACTGTGACTGTGTGTGTGTGTGTGCCTGTGTCTGTGCTCCAACTAAACTCACTCTCAATCAGAGTCAAAGTTCCAGTAAGTACTTGTCGTTGACGTCGTTGACGTTGTGGTCCGCTTGCATCTCTCTCTTGTCTTCTGTCGCCATGCTGGTGATGATGACTGGTGATTCCTTTTGAAGTTAACTACTTACTTTACTGCGTAATTTCCTTCGAGATCGATAGCAACCTTAGAATACGTAATCTTGGTCTTTAAACTTTTTTCTAGTTACTAGTACAACAAGTAAATGAGGAGAGCGTCAAGTCTTCAAGTCCAAAAACTCTACACACACGCTCCGTCAACGTTGACCAGAGTTACCAGTTTGACTACCGTATAGCTCTGAGTGACACACACCGTCCATCGTCAATCGTTTGGGAATCATCATTGATTATTGATCACACACACTCAACATTTTAATTGCATTGAGCTAACGAGCTCCAGCCAGAGACCGGACCGTCAGTGGAAAGAAGTTTATCAATTAAATTGAAGGCATTATTGACCATTGACAGTTTAAAGCCGAAGAGTAGCGAAATAGCGGGCATCAGCTCCGGTTTCTAATTTCTAATTTCCCAGCCCCCAGCTCGGGCACAGCACTCGTGGGAATTTTTTGTTTGTTTAATGTTCAAGTTGGATTTTTGAAATTAAAATTGGAAGCGAATCTTCGGGATTGGGATTTTTTAATCACATCAGTCGAAACAATAAGCAAGTAAGTTTGATCCCTATTGTTGTTCCACTGCCGTCCTCCTTACGGGATAAAAATACTATTCAGCAATACCAACTACAATTACAAAAGTCAGAAAAGTACAATTTATTAAAGTCAGTATACCCAAATAGCTGTAAATCGTAGTAAATGTGCGAGATTAAAAGCGTTTGGAATTGAGAATCAAGTTAACAACACACAAAAAACTGCTTAAAGTTGCAGCCAAGAACAAAGAAAGGAGTCAGTCAGAGCCAACATCACAGTTTGAAATTTGAAAAAATTGAAAAATCCCTTCCACGCTCGACACTAGTAATTATTGAATTTAAAAAATATATAAAACAAAAAGAGTAGCAAGTCAAGTTCTAAAAACGATTGATTTGATGATTGATTGTATTGCATCGGATATTGGATTCAATTGGATTGGATTTCCATTTCAAGATAATTGTGAGTTCAAAAGACATCCTATAATAATTTAATAATCTTGATATTTGTTTGAAATCGTTTTTTTCTCCTTTGTTTATACATTTTGAATGCTTAAGTACGTTGATCGTCACGTTTCCGTTCAATTTTTTGTTACAAATTATTTTTAGCACTATTTAATTGATTTTCAAATTATCAGTGTCAACTTTGTTGCATTTTTTTGTACTGACTATTGTTGACTGTGCATCCAACCTTTTTTTTAAGTTACACGTGTCAGGATGAACACTCAGTCCGTGATTGCACTGTACTGTACCTGCCTGTTGTAAATATATATTTACGTAATTATATACCTGTCTCATGTTTAGTGAATCAATAGTTTGTATTTACTATAATAATACTGTTGGTGCTGTCGGTGCTTCATTACAGATGGCAATTTAATAGTAAAGGACTTTAAGAAGACTATAAAAATAAATTAATTGTGACTGGTGCGTGTGAGTTAGTCAGTTTAGCAGTACATTTGACCGTCTCACGTCAGAGTTTGAACAAAAAAAAACAATTGACAAAGTTTACTGGTTTGATATTGAAATCAGCCTGGGTATAATTTATTCTGGTCATTATTTTTTTTTAATTGCCAATCATCAAATTATTGAAGTTCGGGATATCGTCTGCTCACTAATTTGAACTTTGTTGCACACCTGTCGTACTGCTACTATGTAAAACCTGAGTTTGACTTTTGACAGAAATCCTCTGGACATTTTATGTTTTGTGACAGACCAAGTTTATAATATTATTTTGCAAAGTCTTTATATCCAATTGATTCCGTCATCACGTGCTTGACAATTTGGTGTATTTTATGTGTATAATAAATTGTGATCCAAGAAGAGAGACAGCTAGAAAGCGCTACATCATTTCCCTTTCATCGAGAAGACAGTAGGCAAGTTTTGTGTATTTTTGTTTTTGTGATGATTTAATTTTATTTATTTTATAAAGTTTTGTTTTCAATCTTCTTCTTATAGTGATGTAGTCTTTATTCTCTCTCAAGTCTCTCTGGGTTCTATTTTCGCCTAATAGTACTATTATTAGTCATTGATTTAAAATAGATTTTTTCGTTTTCATTTTTACTGTCTAACAGATACACCTGTACAGCCTGTCGCAGTGATTTTATTATTTAACTTTGAATGCGTTCATTTTATTATTATTATTATGGGGAACTTAATTGGGGATGCTTCCTTAACCCAGTAGTAGTAAAGATATAAAAGGGTTAAAGGACAATTCATTGTACACAAAACAACAAGTGAATCGATTAGGATCTAAAGTAAGCTTCTTTCCCTTTACTTTACTGTCTAAATGGTGTATAGTTGGCTGTCTAGAATATTTTTTTGTTATACTTACCTACCTAAGCTTACTTAAAAATAATTTTTTGTTTGCTGGAAGCGATTGCCCATGTTTAGATGTAGTAATTTGAGTGGGTAATTTGTAAAGGTAGGTAAATGATGTTGTTATAAGTATATGCAAGTGCTCGCTTTTGGTTTTAGTTCCTTCTTGACTCACTTCTGTAAACTTTACGTTTTATTATTGACTTATTAGATGGGTATATTCTTGTACATTGCACGGTTTCCCATTACAGAACACATCATTTCATTTGACATGGTTAATTATTGTAGCTAGTTGTGTAACACGGACGAGTTTGTATGTAAAGAGTGAGTATAGTAAATAGTAGGTACCTACCTAAATTGAATTTTAAATTAATATGGCCGTGTGCTTGTAACTTTTGAAATTTACAGTAATGGCCACAAGACCATTCCAAACGGGTGTAGCGGCCGGTATTATAGGTTATGATCCAAATTTTGAGCCGCATACACGTGCCCGGTCCAACACATGGCCATGCCCAAGACCGGAAATTATCAAGGAAGAGGTGGAAGAGGAGTCCCCCGTGGACGTCCTTCTCAATGCTAACAGTCAGCAGCAACACAATGCTCTTCAGTTGAATCAACTCCAAGGTCCTGGACCTGGTCCCGGTCTACCCGGTTCCGGTCAGCAGCAGTTGACTTCCTCATCCAAACAACAGCAGCAGCAGCAACAACCACCACCAATTCCAGAGTACTCCTCTACAACCACTACCTCCAATACGTCAAGTCCTGGACAAGTTGGAGTTGGTGGTGTGGGCGGCGTGGGCGTGGGTCAGCTCGTCAAAAAGTCAACTAGTTCTCGGAGAAATGCATGGGGTAATATGTCATATGCAGATTTGATAACTCAAGCCATCAGTTCCAGTCCAGAGAAGCGATTGACTCTCAGTCAGATCTATGATTGGATGGTCGGGAACGTTCCTTACTTCAAAGATAAAGGAGACTCCAATTCTTCTGCCGGCTGGAAGGTGAGCAAAAAAATCCCTTTGTATTTTCTATTTCTTGTTCTACCTACTCTATATTTAGAATTTAAAATCCATAGAAAATATCTCATTTTTCCATCAAACTTGATTTTTAAAGGCAAAATGGAACGGAGATCGTTGTTTTACAAGTAGTACACATGCGTGCATAGCTACATTCTAAATCTAAATTCAAATTTCCCAACTTTGGATGGTTTGGACAGTCAACTTCTTGTGTATACATACTATACTTACTTTGTGTAGGTATACTACTTTGTTCACCTGAATTTTGAATTTTGAATGGATGATCTTCTTATCCTGCCATTGTATTCTATCACATGTGTAAATGTATACACATACATACATATACATAATACATAGGAATCTGTGAAATTGACTTGGAACTCCAAACTCTTCGAGGCACTATCAACCAACCAACCCAACATTCATAGGCACACAAAAACTACGTGTGCGTCAAAAGTTTGAATCCCAAAACGAATGAGAATATTGCTCTCCTTAGTATTCCGTATTATATTGTTTTAAAGTCCTTCTGGTGAAGTAACCAAGAACCAAGTACTACTTACTACCGACTCTACTATAGACTTTGAGCTTACTATTAGGCTTTTATTTTAACCTTGTGTCTCAGTGTCATACCATAAATCTACAGCTCTCTGTTTTAAGTTTTAACTCCTCGTCGCAGCGGCATCCCTGTTGTAAACGTTTCCCTCAATTCATCTTCTAGATATTACTTCATAGATACCTAGATACCTACATACATTCGAGTATTTCATCATCTTCCAGTCCAGCCATTCAGTAGATCCAAAGTAGGTAGGTACTACTTCAGTACTCAGTTTACTAGTGTTAAAGAATCGTAGAATGTTGGTGTTTAATTGCACTGTTGTGGTGCCTAAGTTAAAAGATCCGACCGAAGGGCCGATAGATTCTGGTATGAATTTTGCAGCCACTCTTTTTACAGTCTAAATGGATGTCTGTCAGTCTCTTAAAGTTTAAAGCACTCACTGTGACCCTGCTTAAGTTGCAAAAAGTAAAAACTTTAAAAGTAATTTACAGTTTATTTAGCTTGAGTTTTTATGAGTAATTATTACAGTGCAAACGGGAGGATTGTTCTCCATTCCATTGAGCTTATCGTTCGTCATTTAGTGTCGAATTCCAGTTACGACTGACTCAGGTTTATATGTAATGTAATGTTCTGT
The DNA here is from genome assembly GCA_034695205.1 of Dicyrtoma fusca. NCBI lineage: Eukaryota > Metazoa > Arthropoda > Collembola > Symphypleona > Dicyrtomidae > Dicyrtoma > Dicyrtoma fusca. The sequence goes on from JAQFZC010005579.1 coordinate 5,982, forward strand.
TCAATTAAATGTGGTTACCAACCAACATTAATTTGCAATTGTATATGTAATTGTAAAAACCTTAGCGATAAGAAATGTCTTGGTCTTGGTTCCCTCTGTTCATTGCTCAGATCTGGAAGTGATATCGGATACGATCAAGACCTGCTATACATATATACGGTATTTGCTTTGTTTCTCGGGACACAGTCCCAGCACCAGTAGGCACAAGTTGCCCATCAAAAGTTTTAAATTTCAATGCAATTACAATTAATTTTTTCACCAACTCAGCGTTTACAATTCCAGATGTAGTAGAGCTATTCAAATACATATAATGCGACAATTCTACAGTGGAATGGAATCTTAAACGAGACAAATTAAAGATGTATTATATCTATATATAGTTAAATAATGTGAGTACCTAACAATTTCTTGGATTTCTAATTACGCAGCAAAATTTGTTACTGGCGCACCAGGCTATCACTGCTGCTGCTATACTGCTGTCCATTATGAGTCGTTCTCGTTAGGTACTTGTAGTTTTTAAAAAAGTCAAAATTGGTGATTTACTTCATTTCTTTTGAGTTCAGAGCGGATTTCATTCATAAGTAGTCGATACTCGATAGTGTCATAAAATTTCCTATAATGTGAGGTAGCTATGTCTATGTGGCGTGCGGTGGTCTAGTGCTGTCAGGCGCTTATTATCAGAGCCAGGACCAGGACCAGCTGGCTATAAAGTATAAAATACCTATAAGCAAAGCACCACATACTTAAACTGCCTATTCCTCTAGAGACCGACTGTCGAGTCGAAAGTTTTTAAAGCCAGAACTTAACGAGTTATATAGGTACGTATAATAGTTGTATACAAATATTAGTGTTAGTACTGATGTGCAATCGAATCGTCGGGTGTATTCCTGCGCAATACTTTCACAGGTTGAGTTGATTGTGTAATGGTCCCAGTTCGTGTCTATTATACGTAACGTAAGAGAAAATATAAATATAGGTCTGTCATACTGTCATGTAAGAGAAACTTACATAAAATTGCTCTCTTCCACCTCCCTGGCAGGGTATGCAATTTTAATCCAAGCGTTGCGTTCGCCTTTGAATCTATAACTATAAATTTTGAAGTAATTAATGCCTAATAATGTACATTTTTATAAGAACTAAATGTCAAATAAGTAATAGATAGCAGGTACCTACCTATGTTCGAATATAAAAAAATAAACACCGGAGACGCAAATTCATTGGAATCATTTTAAAATTTATAATTGTCTTGCGTCTAGACAGTACCCGTGACGTCAGTCACTCCCGACTCACACACACACACACACACACTTTACAGTAGGAAAAACTGTACTTTAGTCTACGTCTACGGTGTCTATGTAACAGGTCCTGTTCATTTTTATTTGGCGAGAGCTCTCGGAATCTGAAATTTTTATTACGTGCAGTTAAATGTTAAATTGAAGTTAAGGACCCTTTTACATGTATGCCTTTTGATATTGCTAAAATCTAGTGTAGGGTCTTTTTTTTTCGTTTTTAGAGCCAATGCAATGCCAGTCAGTCCTCACGATCAATCTTATAGTTGATAGATGGTCCGTTTAATTTTTTTTTCTTCTTTCGTTCAAGCACATTGCATTCCTCAAGTACACACACACAGATGAAAGTGCTGAGTTTTCGGAGTGCGAAGTGAGGGTAGGGTTCTGTATTGTATTGTACTGTAGTGTAGTGAATAGGGTATATAAAGCACAACACAACAACAGAATAGAACAAGCACACAAAAAAAGGAACTGCAACAAGTGAATGGACTCGTAAATTTTTTTTCTTCGTCTTTTCCAGTTGAAGTTGTAAAAAAAAAATCCAACCAGGCTTTGGCTTTTATGATTTCATTATGATGATGATCATGCAGATAGGTAGTAGTAACGTGTGTCGCTCCACACATGCTTAAGGTACCTACATGTTTATAGTAAGTACCTATACTGGAGTAGATGCACGGCTGCCTTTAACTGTTTTGCCTTTGCCCGTAAAATGCCCGTGTATTTTATGGACAGGTAACAGATTTTACACTTGAGTTTCGTCGTTCCCTGTCCTTTCTACGGTGTTTCTTTGCTATATGTGGGAGTAGAAGTTAACCTTTTCGAAACAGCAATATATCTAGTTTTACACCTTTTGGAAAATGTGGATTTCTGGTTTTAACCTTTTTGAAAGGGCTAATTTCTAGTTTAGCACCTTTTCGAAAGGGTCGATTTCTGGTTTTGACATTTTTGAAAAGTGTCGATTTCTGGTTTTGACCTTTTTGAAAGTGCTAATTTCTAGTTTAGCACCTTTTGAAAAGTGTTGGTTTCTGGTTTTGACCTTTTTGAAAGTGCTAATTTCTAGTTTAGCACCTTTCGCCTTTCGGGAAGTGTTGGTTTCTAGTTTGAGACCTTTTTAAATGTCTGTATTGCTAGTTCTAAACAACTTCATGGTTTACCAGTTGCGAATATGTTAAATGCTAATACCAGCATGGTATGCTTGTAGGTAGGTATTTACTAATATAATTATTGCCTATATTTATCGTACATGTCTATAGATAAATCGGCATCCGTGTGCGTAAACGTGTTAGTCGTTCGTATCGTAATTACACAGCTATGTATGTATTTGGATAGACACTTGATATTGCGATACGCATGGCCGAGGACGTGTCACGGTCACGTTAATTATTTTTATTTTGGAGTGATAGGTACCTAGTTGTATTGCTTTTACCGTAGCTGGGTAGCAGTGTGAGCCAGCTAGTCAGCTTCTTACGGTCACTCAAAAATCTACTACCACGGTAGAGATGCGGACAGCGGAGTTGATGTTGAGTTGATGATAGCTCATCTCCTCTCATACCTGTATGTGTCTGCCTCCGCTCTGTAGAGTAATAAAATCGTAATCGTAATTCGTAAGTTTCTCATTCATTTCATTGACGGGGAGAAAAAATCTGTGTAGGTAGGTACCTATGTACGGGCTCCAGGATCATGGACTGTGAAAGAGCTCTCTTGTTCTCCTCACTACAAACCACTCCGAAGAGCCAGACATAGGGAGGGTGGGAGGTAGACAGACAGGACAGAAAGGAGCATTCATAAATATAAAATTGCAAGTTGCAAAAAAGTCTATTATCTTGTCATAAGTACTGTGACTCTGACTTGAGTCTGGATGCAAGTACACAAGACATGCAATCGTTCCATCCCGTCAAATCGCATCTTTTCGCATCTATAGATGTGCAGTAAAACAAAATTTAAAGCTGAAGTACCCCAAGAAATTTTAAAATTTTTTTTTTATAGCCAACGCAATTAGGATTCGCATACAAGAAGTGAGTATAATCTGCGTTTGCAATTAAATTAATACTACTCTTGTATAGTTAACATATTATAGTAGGTGTGCGCACATCCTTCCTTATAGGTGGGTATAGCATCATTATTCGGTTCCCATTGAAATTATTGAAAGTGATGTTTTTTCCCTTTGAATTGTGAGGCTCTTAAGCGTGTATTTTATGGCTACTATTTACTATTTAGTACAGTCTGGCTCATGTTTATATATGTCTGGTCTGGTTCAAAAGGAATTATCTGTTGTAAGGACGACCACCTGAGTACTATATATACAAAGTGTAGTAAGGGTCGTTTCTGTTCAAGTTGTAGCTATGCAATGTTTACATACATTTTCTGAAATCTGCTCAGTTCGCCAAGTTTCAAGTTTTGAAGGACAGTAAGTTATAGGGTACATTATAAAGTACAGTTGAGCATATAGCTTATAGGGCATTAAATGCTCTATTTTATTTAAGAGTTCAATTTCAGCACCCGCATGTATGTAGGTACCTGAGTAATCACAGGTAGTACAGATTCCTTTAATTGTGTTGTTATTGTAAGAAAGGGAATTTATGTATCTTATATAGAAGATTTGCATTTGGCGGAAACGATTGTTGTAAATATCTCAAATCTAATTTATAGCATAGGTAATTCATAATGGGATCAATGAATGGTCACTCTCTCTCTGCAAAACTCCTATGTCTGGATATTTTGTTATTTTGTAATTTTTTTTGTATATAACAATATATTTTTTATACTCATTTTTCAGGGTGAGTTAGCTAGATAATTAATTTATGGTGACGGAATAAATGGGATGCGTAGGGATAGGATTAGCCGGATCCACCTCCAGTGTATTAAGTAATAGTAATTAAACATCTCCCAAATAATCTCTCTTTTATTAGTCATAGTAAAAATACGGTTGAAATAGTATTGACTTGAACACAGGTCTACGGTCTGGACTGGATTCTACGCACTTACACAGAATCCTTTAAAGAATTACCGATTACAGAATCAGTCATTTGATCTATCTGGTCTATTCAAACAGACATGCATTGTGCATACATGTACCTAGCTATTATTAATACTATGATTTCCTTCTATCTGTCAGTAGTGTTGATTCTGGGTGATTGTTTTTGTGGAAAAAAAGGAAGTATCGCAACTTTACATCTGCTCAACGACACCATAAACTATGTATAAAGGGGGGTACCTACCTAGAGTATCGATAGGTATTGCAGACTGGCCTGGGTGTACACAGATACCTACTAGTAGTTGATAGCTGAGCTTTATAAAGCTTTGACTGCAGTACACACACACACACACGGAACAGAAGCAAAGGCAAGAGTGTGAGTATCATCTGTACGTAGTGAGACAAGTCGAGAAGGAAGGATCAGCAGAATCACGTGCTCACAGAATGAGAACATTTAACTAGATAGAAGTAGTCTGTTCAGGTTTAGTGTGTAGGTATGTAGATTGTAGGTACTTTGATCTTCTATTAAAACGCACGTTTTCATCTCACAATTCCTTGGTTGTAGTTGTAGGCTCTGCTTTTATGTAGGCACCTACATACTTAGGTACAAGATGATAAGAAGTAGGTAGGTACTACTACTACTATTCCTCCAGCGTATGTAGGTACCTACTTAATCTCTTAAAAGACTGAAGGAACTCCCTACCTTACAGTCATCCTGACTGAGCAGGAATACACGAACGATGATCTACTATCATGATAATAATATGCCAATGCCAGAATCCAGTCTCTAGTCTCGTATTCACACTCACACTCTTGGGTCGCAAATTGCTACGGTAACTTCGTTTCAAGAGCTCACTCGAACCAAATCACTAAATGAGCCTTAAAAACACGGAAGCTTACAGCTCCCTATATGAAAGTACGTCTGACTTTTGGGCAATAAAAGTTGTACACAGATTAAAAATATTAAATTGCAATGTGCATTTTCCCAATAAAATTCCCATTCCGATTCCGACCCACCGTTACTGTCACTGTTGACTCTGTCAGTCAGTGTCGTATCAGTCAGGGCAGAAAGGGATGGAAATAGATTACAGAGTTAAAGGAGTTGCATTAATGTATGAAGCATCATACAGTATGTATTTAGTATTTTTTTTTATTGTCAACTTTTGTTTGAGTTTTTAGCATCGAATCGACGAGAGCCCAGTCACAGACGAAGAATTTAAAGAAGCGGTGCTGGTGCTGGCTTATTGTTATTATTTGCGGAACTATCGTTTATCGTCTTTTAGTCTTGAGTCGTTTCTCTCTCTCCTTTTTGCTCTCATCATGTCTCCCTTATCTGGGGTGTTGTTGACGCCGTGTCTTTCCAGTGTAAACGGCGATGATACTTTGATACTTTGTACTTTTTATTTACCTTTTGTTCGAGGCATACTGGTACGGATCGGTATACTAGAGCTAGAGCACCTACATAGGGACCTACCTACTATACTATACAGAAACTTGGTAGTGTGGGGTAATATTGTGTAAACTAAAAAATCATCAATAATCTTTGACGGGTTGCTGACTGACTGAGTGACGAACTTACAAGGAACATGAAGTAGCTACCCAATGTGTATCTATAGGTAACTAGAAGACGGCTGGCTGATCTTCTGATTGCTATCGTGTCGTATATATTTATTCGGCAACAATTTCGTTGATATTTTTACAGGCGTCAGAGCATGTTGTATGTATGTATGTATGTATGTACAGAAATTGGATATTGTGATTTTGGGATTTTTGGGAGTGTGAGGATGTGTATCCTAATTTCCTATTCATATACATACATAGTTAGGAACGGAGGACAGCTGGGTTGCTTTTGCTTTTGCTGTTGCTGTTGCGGTTGTGGAAAGTGAGGGTAGGATTATTTTGAATATTTAGCTACAACTTTTCTTTTGATTTTCCATCAAGTTTTACTTTTGTTGATCGAGATGAAGGTTTGCATTTTAATAGTAAATTGTGGCAATGCTGCTGCTGCGATGCAAGAGAGAATTTTCAAATGATTATAAATTCTCTTATAGAGTTAATTTACGGGGCCTAGTGCATAATATAATTATGTGTATATAGCGCACTACAGTACAGTGCACTACAGTAAATACTCACTACTCACTCACTATAGTCAGTACAGAAGATTGAAGACCAAATGCCAAATGGCATTATTACATACGTTGCATTCGTGGTAAGCTGCAAAGTAATAAATTGCATGCAATGGGAAGGCGCTAATGCTAATCGCAACTTTTCTCCTCCTCACCTCAATCTCTCGCCTGTTTTGTTTTCTTCATTTTCTGCGTAGTGTGCATAGCAATGGTGTAGATACCTATATAGTGTGCTATAGGTAGATATACCTACGCAAGTATACTATGCCTATATACCTACTTTTGCTAGTTAGTTGGTGTCTATTGCATACGTGGATCGCTATAGGGTGATCTATGCATACAGATTGGGTTCAGATTTTGGTGACTGTTGTGTTGTGTTCCTTGAGATAGGATGAAAATGTGTGACTCTGCGTTCTGTTGTGGGATTTAAAAGATTTTTTTAACAAGGCAAGCCAAGTCAAGAAGCCAACCAGCCCACCAATCTAAATAATAAAATCTTGATTTTACATACATACGCATATCTTTGGAGTGACAGCGCATTCGTTCGTACTTACTACCAGAGCATCTTTCAATTTGCAATATTTATTAGATTGGCTTTGGCTTTGGCTTTGACTTTGGTGTTGGACCTTTGGATTTGGATGGCTTAACTAGGTGTACCTATGCATGGGAAGTAAAGGGAAAACTATAATATTATCAGTGTGCTGCTGATACTCCTTGGTGACTCTGGTGGGGTCACTCACAAATTCTGTGATGATGGTTTCCCTTTGGTTTGGTTTGCTCTGCTTTGGTTTACTTTGATAAATGATCCACTATGCATTATTTTTAGTTTACATTTTTTGAGTTCAAGGACTAATGGGATGGAAAGGGGGAGTGCTTGAAACATTACATTATCATTAATGGCTTCTGTGTATACATTATTTTTATTGGATTGAGATCAAGGAAGTTAGGAATCTTTTTTTTTTTTGCTATCAATTAATTTATGAATGATCCCTGGTCCCACTGATAGAGGTAGGGTAGGTGCATATAGCATTGAACTGTGAGCTACCCGAAGTTTAGTTTATTGGTTGGGATTGGTAGCAGTAAGACCCTGGCTTGTAAATAGGCCCATACATACATATTGTACCAGTATCTTTATATATTATGAAAATGAAGAATCTTAATGCTCAAAGTTGTGAATTCGGTTCGGGATGGTTCACTAGATTTTTTGCACATCTTTAGACGATTTCAGTCTGGAAACAATGGTGTGCGGATGGGATGGTGGGGTAGAGAGACGCTTGTGTGTGAAATATATCGCGTAAATACTTTAGCCAAAATACTCTCAAATCACTTCACATATGTCCCTAGTGTACTTTAGTACTGCTCAGAGTGCGAACTGCATACCTCGCCAACATTTTTGCGAGTAGAACAAAAGCCGAGAGAGAGAGAGAGAGACCTAGTGTGACTGTGAGAGAGAGAACGAGGAGGAGAGATGCACGTCGAGTTAATGTCTAAAGGAAGAACTCAAGTCAGCACATGATGTTTT
>JAQFZC010005580.1:0-13892 GCA_034695205.1 Dicyrtoma fusca
AAGGCTGAGACTGGAAATTTCCATTCCAGTCTGCAGTCCGCATCCCTAACCGCTCACCCAAGCACGCCTGCTTAATTGACACTTAAATAAAGATCACTCAACTCTCAACTTAACTCATGGCAAACGTTGTAAGCTCATGTTTCATTACGAAAATGTGAAGTGTACAAGCATTCTTTTTCTATAAAATCTGCTTTGTGGTCGTTGGTCGTCGATCGTCAGAGGACTTTTACATGAGCATACATAATAGTGGGAGGGGACAATAAAGAACAAGAACTAGCATAGCCGGCTCGCACTTTTATTCCGTCCCCGTTCCTGTCTTTTATCCGTTTCTAATTGCATGCAAGTAGAGTTTTTTTTTATCTACAACGCGTGGTTTAAACAGATAAGTTTTTTACACAGCATCCCATTGATGTAAAAACGAGCGCTCCTTCCTTCTGGTGTTACGCAACAGAACAATGGAAGGAGCTATGCATATATCATGCTGCAGAAGTCAGTAGCTGCTTCTGACTGGCAACAATGCGTTGAACGGAGGATAATGAGATTAATAAATGAATGTCGCCAAATCCGTACCAAACCGGTAGAATCGGAATACCAGTTCCGCATTCTCCAGCCTGAGGGTTTTAAAGGAGCATTCTTCGTATTTCTCTTCCGCATAAGTTTGTTTCCTACCCCATAATCTCAAATTTACATTCGTGCTGTTTTATTTTTACCTATTACTATTCGTCGTTTTTTTACTAAATATTAATAATTTGCCTGATATTTGATAAAATTATGTACTCTGGAAGGAAACCACATCGGCACTTTTCCAATTAGCGACAGGTAAACATTTGCCATTTACAACACTACGAAATGCTAAAACCTGCGCACCCTTCTTTACATGCAATACACTTACCTGTCGCTAATTGGAAAAGTGCAGATGTGGTTTCCTTCTAGAGTATCCTAACCGTTGCAGCCATGCCTTTCAGCACACCGAGGCCAACAATACCAAATCTGAAATTTTTAGTGGATAAAAAACAGAAAGCAACCCGATCATTTTATATTTGTTTTTGCGTAATAGTTTTAGTACCTACTTCTCAAGCTTAATGTCAACGGTAGTTCGTAGTCGTTGTGGATAGATGCAAGACCGTATTCTCTGTTTCAGGGGCATATTTTTCTGTATTTTATCTACTGAAGTTCAATATTTTGTATTGTCGGGCCACGGCGTGCTTGCCGGCATGGTGGTGACGCTTAGGTAACATGGCGGACAGACGTCATGTTACCTAACGCTCAAATGAGATTCACGCCATGTTCCCTAACCATCACAACCATGCCGTCCAGCACATCGTGGTCAAACAACACAAACTTTTGAATTTTTTGTTGTTTGACCACAATTTGTACCCAAAAAATACAAAACGCTGTTTGGAGTCGGTAATTGTTTCGTTTATCGTTACATCCCTATACCTACAGCCTACAGCATTGTGCAGAGGGCGCTATTGCGTTACAAAAGAAGGTACGTAGGTATTAAAGGTCCGTTTTTTGCTTAATGTATTTTACGCATGGTCCCCTGCTGACCTGGTCACTTTTTTTTTGAAGAGGGAATGTTTCCAAAAATAGGAAATTCAGGAGAAGAAACTTTAAAGCCATTATGTCTAATTTTAAGGTTTAGGACAACTATATTTAGAAAATAATTGAAATAAACCGTTGCTATAAAAAAAATTTCGATTCATTATTGTGATCAAAATTAACAATTTACATACATAATGTTCTGTAGTTTATAGCAAATAGAAAAATCAATAGAGATCAGAATAGTAAACATAAACAAATTCAGATTAAAAAAGAAAAACCCAGAAAATCAGCAAAAAGGAGGAAATAACGTGAATTCAGCAAAAGCAGGGAAATGGTCTTCAGTTGTGAAAAAACAAATTCAGAAAATGGTTTTTTGGGTAGTCTTATTAGCTGGAATTATTTTTAGAATAAGATTTGTTTGGTTAATCTCAAGACTTTAAATGAGCAAATCTGGTTTTATCGCGGTTAACGACTTTGGCCAGTTTTATTAGTTTATTTGGTAGTTTTCTGTGTTAAACATAAACTTTTTTGGTGAGCCGACCGAACCATGAATTGGTCTGTACAAATTCCTTCGAGGTTGTTATCGTATCTGGCTGTAGACAGTACAAGATGATATGCACCCGTTTTTCAAAAACACGGGCTTGGTTTCTAGTGTAATATATAATACTCGTGATGTTACAAATAAAATTAAGACTTGGTTTTTATTGTTTATTATTAGGAGAGAAATTAAAACGGCTGTTAAATTGTGAGGAATGGAATAGCAATGTAAGAATTTGGTATTGGCTATTGAATACTACTGCACTTAAAACACTGCAGAATCTACAGCCAATACAATTTACATTTACTAAAATTTAAATTATAAACGTAATCATAATAATATTAGACTAGAATTAAACGTTTCTCTGTTATCGCGTTTGAAAAATTTAACACTAGATTTCTGTCTGCTTCTTTATTCTTGCTTCTTGCTTCTTTCTGCTCAACTTTGGAAATTATTAAAAGATCGTGTTTTATCCATTGAAAACTGTAAAACGCTATTCCAGAGCATAATGTTTTACTGTCTTGGGTTTAACTTTTCATTTCTGGTCTACCCTGAATGTCTTGGCTTGCCCATATCAAACGTAACCAAGGTACTATTTATTACAAATTCACTATTTTTTCTTAAAGCTTGTCAGTTCATTATTCTAACAAGCAAAAGTCCTGATAAGTTTGCATTGACTGCAACTACTGCTATAAAGCTAACTTTAATTATTCGCCGGGGTCTGCGGCTGTATAACTTTATCGGATTTCTAAAGTAGACAAAACGGTCATGCTTGCACCTTGAATAATTATGTGCTTAAGATGATGCTTCTCCTGAATTATACAAAGGCAAAGATGTCGCAATAAATATGTTGAACTTCTAGCCGAGAATACAGCTTTTAATAATTTTATAAGGAACTCAGAAAAATTTTAATGACTTTTGGAGTTACAATTGAAATCTTTTAACAGAATATCCAGGGTCAATGTCTGCATCATTCATTCAAGTAAAGTCTTAGTTTAGAAATTACTTAGGCTTAGAAAGCGCGAGATATATCTACGTCAATCTTAAGAAGCGAAAAACCCAATGCCTAATAGTAACGAAATCTCTCTTAACGCTTCGCTTATTCAAAAACACAAGACAAATAAGAGCAATACTTCCAGCCCAAAAGTAAAGCAAAACTTTCCCCTGAGCACCAGCCAGTGAAGCACTATCAGTACCAACACCGGCTCCGTTATCAGGACATTCGGCTGGTATGATAACGACTACTAGTAGAGATAGTATAGTGCTATCACGTCTGGGCAATATGATGGAAACCGTCATGGATAGGCTAAATAGCATAGAATCTCGTCTAGGGAATAACGTTGGACGCGGTAATAATGCGAAAAGTCAATCACAGACGTTTGACCAGTATTGTTCTACCCGTTCTCAAAATGTAGGCAATGCCAATCGTGGGCATGTGAACCATGCCGAGAACGGGCAGATGGAAAGGCCACTGCAGAATAATGAACGAGACGATGTTTCTTCCTAAGGGGTTAGGACTCACCATCTAAAGACTAGTGATATTTCGATACCAAAATATAGTGGCGCCCATGAAAAGAAAACTCCTTATGATTTTCTTATTGAGCTAAAAAAGTATCAACAAGCAGTAGGATATACAGATGTAGAAATGTTACGACAGGTCATTCCTTTGTCACTTACACAGGATGCGTATCTGTGGTACCGGAAGGTGCCACGGGTGTCTAGAGATTGGGAATCTTTCAAACATCATTTTAGGAGGGAATTCCAATCTGTTAGCTATTCCAAGCAACTACGGCGAGACTTGGACGAAAGATTTCAAGGTCCACACGAGCCTTTGACACAGTTCATTTATATTATTGATGATTTCTTTGATCGCTTGGATCCACGAGCATCTCAGCGCGAACGTGTAGAAAAGGTGATGGAGAATATGCATCCAGAATATAGAAGGGCGGTATCGGCTACTGGCGCGTATTTCTATAACATATCTAGTTTACTAGAAGTTGCATACGAAGCACAGGCTAACATTGCTAGAGACCGTGAATATAGGGTTCCCACAGCTAATTCTGGAATTGAACCATCTCTGGCTTATAAACTGCTATATTCTATGGCGCACGTTGATATGCAAGTGGAAAATCCAGCGCATTTGGATAGTGTCAGTAAAAGTGCTGAACTTGGTACACCTCCACGTGAGATGTCATCATTTAACCAATATGAATATTGGCACGATGGTGCAAATGGAGTAGTGGACTCAAATCTTTCCTCCCAGGGAAGTTAAAGTGAGTTACACAGTAATCAGGTTCAACCACCTCAAGACCGTAATGATATTTCTGTAAAGCTACATGCTTTGAGCCAAATGAAGCTCGACCCAAGTCCCTTACAAAGCACATCAGTTCCTAATCAATCGGAAATTGATACACACATTCACGGTGATAGCAGTAGAAATAAACAGACTTATGCGCTCCCTCATCGTGCTTATGGTAATAATCCAGGTGCTTCAAATTGCAAACCATCGTTTATGCAGTATGGTCCATCACAATCAGCAGTTGTCAACCAGGGAAACGGGAATCACCCGGGTCGGATTTGAGGACCGAGTCCCGGTTGCGAAGTTTTGATAAGCATCAAGCTATTCCTCAATCCACCACATTCCTTTGTGATAGTGAGTTAAGTACTGAAAAAGCTTTTCCACCAAGTCTGTTAGAAGTAGAGCTACTAGGAGTTAAGTCGTCAGCACTACTAGACACAGGTTCTGATTTGTCATTACTTGGTAAGGATTACGTCAATATTATTAGAAAACAGAACATTGCGAATCATAGTAAGCCATTGCAATTAAAAACACTTTCTGGAAGTTGTGATACAACTGAAGCAGTTACACTGACCATGAGCTTTACTAGTGAGCATTTACTAATTAAATTTTTCAAAACGTCAAAACCTAGAACTTAACAATCAAAAATGAAATATTTTGCATGTCCAAAAAGGTTTAAGATTATACAAGAATTAGCATTTTCAAAAATATTCAAAGCTAGTACAATCAGCGTTTTAAAAAAGGCCAAAACAGCTAGAAATTAACGTTTTCAAAAAGGTCAAAACTAGGAAGTTACTATTTTCAAAAAGATGCAAAACTAGATATAGTACCTTTTAGAAAAAGTTAACGAAAAAACTAAACATGTACTAAGCTGTATATAGATGTATATACGTACATATATGGAAAGAGAATTATAAACTCAATTGTTAAAACCATTATTGGTCTAAAAAAAGTTCACATTTGTTGACGCTTTACTATTTTTTGGCTTGGACCGTTCCTATATGGTTCGTTCCGTTCCAAGGGTAGGAGCGGAACGGACCCCGGTTTGGTTACAAAATTTTTGGACTGGAACAAGACCATAAACCTGGAATGGAACGGACCACTGAGACCACTAAATACAATGTGTTGGGAAAAGGGGTGAATTTCGGGACTGCGGAACCAAGGAGAGGGTTACTTGAACTTTATTACGATGCCATGGTCATAAACGCCTTAGTTAGTTTAATTTAAAGAGTATAGTACATAGTTGTATAATTTGTATTACAAACAAACTATTGTTAAACAAATTTGGATTCGTACACTCGAGGATAGTCCGTTGGGCTATCCTCGATGGAGGACAGTGATTGCTTTGTTTTGATAATACAGTTTGTCTCTCTCTCTCTTTAGAACAAATCAATTTTACTTGTAGCATAACCGTGGTGGGGCAAATTCGATGTACGAAGGAAATCCATCGCAATGTGAAAAAACTGCTCTTTATTTGATTTTTAAACTGATCTGCATCATCTGAATTATTTTGGAATCATATTTTTTGAGAAAATACAACTTATTAAAAACGAACAGAAGCAATTGGCTTACAGTATTATTTTACTGTATTTAGTCATTAATTTTGTTTATTTGATTTTATTATTTCCGAGCACTTTTACTGCCTGATGTTGCCAAGTTCAGGCACCGCAACGCGTAATTAATTAAGCTTTGCAAGAAAACATGAATATCTGTACTGTATCGTATGCCTTGTTTTCTGGGTTTGTTTGGCTTTTTGTATTTCATTAGTGGTAAGGGTATGTTGTACAGCAAAGCATAATTATTTCATTTCATCTACAAAATTATCGCTGCTATCTGATTACAAACAATATATAAGCAAAATTACACGAGCAAAGAATACATTCTCTAGAGAATTATAATATGTAGTTTTATAGCCGGTGGCACGGACTTAAATCAATCTTTCGCTCAAATCGTTGGTGTGTCTTTCCCTTCATAATCACCTTTGAGATGATTCAACGATCATTTGATTTGAACTCATACGACGTGCAAGCCATGCAGCTCCACCAAGTTCCCAGTATGTTATGAAACCTTAAATAAAAGCTAGAAACAAATACATTTCAAATTAATATTACAATGTTATACGTAGTAGTCCCAATCTACAAACTTCAAAACTACTTTTCATTAACTATTTATGTAGTAATCGCATGTTATACTCTTTTAGTTCTAAATACTTTATTACATTTAAGCTGACTTGTCTACACATTTGGATATTGAATTCATGAAACACGTGATGTATACGTATTCTTTGTTTGTAGTGTACACGTGTGTTAGCAATTATTAATGACAAGCTAACATTGAAAGACAGGCCGACATGCAGGTGCTCATCGGAGTTCATGACTTAGAATAAAGAGGTCCAAAAATGGAGGAGTAAAATCACTTCATTAGTTAACGAACGCCACAACATTCACGTAGACACCGAGATCAACTCGTAATAAAGAGGAAACTAAAGTTCTACTGTTTTGCTTCATGCAATTTGAACAAAAGCCAATAATGATCAACTTTCTGACCATTTCTGCTTGTGTGCTTTTGTTTTTGAATTTGTCTGCCAGCATCAAAATTGACGTTGGAAACTCGGCTACAGAGTTACAAAGGATCCTGTTTCCGCTCCGCACTTGCCAGTTTGTAATTATAGCCGATAGTAATCCTACTCAATTTCCGTCGAGAAAAGCATCGGAACTTAACTTCATTCTAAATAATTATGAGTCCTCAGTTCAAAACTTTAACGACATCGGCAGAATCAACAGAAATATTTTCCTCCAATATCAAGAATTTTGTTATGTACGCATTTCAATTCCGGCGAAATCAAAAAATAGCATAATAAATTTATCCTCACCGTTAAACATCCCTGCATCACCTGCGTGGTCTCACAAGAATAATCTACGTGATATGCACATTTTAATTACGAATGGAAATTTTTCAGAATTACGGGCAGTCTACGAATTTGCGACACTGTGCTTGTTTCCACTAAACTACATCTGGCTTCATTTTAATAAGACTAACGATCTGGGTGTACCTTCACTTCACGTGATGAGACTGTACTCCCGAATGCATGGCTCGGATGTATTCTACAAAGAGTTTAATATGGCTAGCAACACCAAGGACAGATCGTATACTGCAATTCTGAAACACTTCCAGGAGGCTCGACACAGTTTCTACGGAACGTCAGTAGGAACCAATTACATCAAAGAACCGAAGATCCCAGAATATGTTCGACACTCAACTATATCGCAATTCTATGTGTACAAGGGTTTCAATGATGAAATTGCAGACATTAAAATTCTGTACATTCTTGCGGACCATTTAAATTTTACACTTCGTAAAGCCCTCAATGAGGACACCGCCCAGAAAGAAACGTGCGCAGAAGGACTTATAGCGACAAATATTTGCCTTGTACAGCACGACATATATGTCCACAAGGTTATGATAGAGAAAGAGTATCATCAATTGTTTTACACTGTAAGTATCACTCAGGATGTCCCAGTGTGCTTTCATGCTTTCATTCAACCATTTGAGTTAAACACATGGATTGCTTTTCTCATTATTCTTGTTCTGTTTGCCATATTTTTAAAATTGAGCCTTCGCTCGTCGGCAGTTACTGTTGCTGGAGCACTTGAGCTGGCACTGTCCCCGTTTGCAAATCAAATTGTACCTTTTGAATCAAGGTCTGGCAAGGTTCGTTCCTACGTGCTGTGGGTGATGAGCTCAATGTTTTTACTACTTGAGTACACAAGTAACATGTCTAGCTTTAAAATTTCCCCTTCTCCTGCTAGAGATTCACACAAGTCATTAGATGATCTGCTAAGAGAGCAGTATCAGATTTATGCAACCCAAAAACCTGTCCTACAGACTGTTGTCAATGGCATGGTAGGCCCAAATACAGGAAACTCCAGCACCATTAGGAATCACCAGCGGCTGCTAGACCATGCCGTTAGCACTGATGCATGGGGACCGGCAACTCCTGGTAGTTTTAGGCGAGCATTCGAAATTGACCGCTTTTGCTCACTCATGCCGCCGTACTATAAATCTATTTATACTGAAAGAGCTTTCAGTCTTTTTCGGCGGCACTCTTTCCTTGGGATAAACAGGTTCTTCGACTGTCCTATAGTATGGTATTTCTGCTTCCAAAATGCAGATGTGCCCATCGAAGTATTTACAAATATACTAAATACTGGAATCTTTAACTTCTGGTGGAATCTTAAAATCCTGATTCTACAAAGGTATAGCATTAAATTGTTTGAAATTGAATTTAACGAAATTCTAGAAACAACTGATGCAACACCTCTTACACTTGATGATTCTTTTATTATCTCTGGATTCTATTGTTTCTTTATTGGAATGGGATTTGGAGCCTTGGCCTTAACGACTGAAAGATTAAATTCGCCTCGTTCTCGAAAACGCATCAAGTACTTGTTAGCATCTGCAATCACGAATATAATAGAATACGTTTGTTCCATATCATCGTAGATTATATTGAATTTATGTATGTATATGCTACTCAAAAAACTGTAAAATTATCGTGCTAATCACTTGAGGAAAAGGCAAACTTATGCAATTATTTGAGAACACAATGTCAAGTTTAACAGAAATGACCGCAAACGTGAGCACTAACGTGCTCCAAAGCGTGGTCGTCAAAATGGCCGCCAAATATATCTTTAATCATTTCGTAAACCGAAACTACTTCGGCAATCCTAATTGCAAGCCTGTATTTAAGAATGCATAAAAAGTATATGTCAAAGAAAAAATCATAAAAAAAGGTAATTTATTTTCATAACTACACTGCATATTCGTCGTAACAAGTTGTAGGCAAAATATAAAACGTTTTTCATTATAAAGACCTTTAAGGCAATACAGAATTTTAGCAAAACAAAATTTGTGTATAGCTGTACGCAACTAGATTGAGCAAGAAATATTTGCAATAATCATAACACAAAAAAATGAATGTCAAAATTATTCCACTTTGATTGTGCTAGCTAAACTTCCTTGAGATTAAAAACGACCAGCTGCTTCCCAGGCAATAATACCAAGACAGTGAGAATAAATCCAATTTAATTCAAAAATGTGTGGGCAATCGTGGATTGACAGCTGAAAAGCATTGTGATCGCAGGTTAGTGTACCTGTCTAAAGCCTCTAACTAACTGCCGTTATTTGAACCCCTGTCTCAAAGCCCGGCCAAGTACAGCATCTGAAAAGTAAAGCTTTGGTACTAAATATTAGCTGCACACTTTACAATCCAGCACACCATTTTGGAAATCTGTCATTTTTAAAACATCAATTTATACAAAATGTTGGCCTGTCCACCCTTGAAGCATGTTTTCCAGTTCAGGCTGCGGCTCCGCACCGTACTAAACAGAGTTGCAGTAGGCAAATGCAAAATATTCGCTCCCAACTTGAACTAATTTTGAGTTGGTTGTCTTTCTTACTACCATACTCAGCGGAAATATTGTGGGATTAAAGTTATATGCTGTTCCAGTCAGCTGCTTTGCCACAAGCGTTGCATTGTTTCTTTTGCGAAACAAGTAAAGCCCGCATCATGCCGGTGATGATGCGGGGATGATGCGTTCCAGATGTTTTCAGGACTCAGTTTTTATGGGACTTGGTAGAGTGTACTGTACTTATGTATGATGGGCTGTAATATATTTTAAGTATTTTTGGAATTATTTGCACCCAACGGGGATGGTGCTAGAATCTTATATATTTATCTCTTTAATACATATTTCACAACAAAGTTAGCTCAAAAATAATGTTTAAGTAACTACATATCAACTAGGCCTTAGGCACATTATTAACACGAATCACACTCCTTTTTTTGTGATAATATGTTAGCAATCACTAATAATAAGATAAGATCGAGAGGAGCCAGATTGACATGCACCATTTCCCGCCACGTCGATGATTTCCAAATCCAGGGTACGGCTAAAAGACTAAACAATTCGTCGAAGGAAGTAATTTGCTGTTAGTTTGCTTCATTTTCGAAACTCGGTATATTCGGCAAAGTAGTCATTCCGCAAAATGGTTCTTATTCTAAGATATAATGGACGACCGATACAGTTTTTATTAAACCTGCGTAGCCGTTCTATTTATATGGCAAGGTCTGCCTGTGTCTAGCTCGATCAGGTTTCTAAAGTAGACAAAACTGCCATGCTTATACCTTAAATAATTAGGTGCTTCAGATGACGTTACTAAAAACAAATAAATGCATAGATGTCGCATCAATCATAGGAGAATTTAAGCCTAGAATACGTTTTAAAATTTTTTATACAGAACTCAGAGAAAATTTAATTATTACTTCAAAATTACGTTTTAAAGGTTTGTACAGAACATCCAGTGTCACTGTCCGCATCATACATTCAGGTAACACATCTGCGTCAATCTTGAGATGCGACAATGCCTGTACCTAATACCAAAGAAATCTCTCTTAACTCTTTGCTCAAGCAAAAACACAAGAATAATAAGAGCAATGCTTCCAGCCCAAAAGTATAGCAAAACTTTCCCCTGAGCACCAGCCAGTGAAGCACTGTGAGCATCTCTATCACGTTCGTCGTACTCAAGCACCCGTGCTCTCCATTTCTGGCACTCTCTGTCTGTAGCATTTAAATACACACCTATGCAGTGGGTATAAGCTCTTAAAATTATTATTTTAAAAATCAACTGAAGCCAGTTTATTCTGATTTGGTTGAACATGTCATAAATCTCGGTGTAAACAAAGCCACTAAACGTTTCCTCAAGAATGTGACCTAAGGGATCTGTAAATCTCCAGTAAATTGGATGAAACAGGATGGATTCTCTGCTCTCAAAACATTTTACTTTCCGCGGCTGTCTATCCTCGGCATTATAGAACAGAGGGAGATACTCTGCAAAAGCTCGAACAATTGCAACTTTATCCACCAAAGCTCGCTTTTTGTTTGTCTCAATCAAGAACTTATGATAATCTCTGTCACCATAGCTTGCCTTCGTCGAATTGAAGAAATCTGCATGGATATGAAAAAAATCGAGGTTTGCAATCTTACTAGGAAATACGTTCGCATTTAGGTTTATTTTATTGTAGATTGCAGTATTGTTTCCAGGAACCGCTAGGCGGTAATCCAGCTGAGACAGCTCACGAAACGTTTGAATTTTACTTTGCCCCCGAGGACTCACTAGTAAGCTCTCCAAGAAGCTAACGTAGAGGTTTGAAATAAAATACGTTGCTATGGACCAAAGTAGAATAAGTTTGCATTTTTGCAAAGCTTTTTCGTCCAGTGGAGCAAGAAGTAAATGACTGGCAAGTATTAATACTACATTTGTGAGTGAAGCCTTCTTTAAGTTTTTGTAAATAATCGAAGCAATCAAAGCGAAACTCAAAAACAGAAAAACCCAGGACACACAATCAAAGGGCTTAAAAACTGCAAAAACATTCAGTTTAGTTACAACTTGCTCATGAGCTCGCGTACAGTAGGCAAATGCAAAATATTCGCTCCCAACTCGAACTAATTTTGAGTTGGTTGTCTTTCTTACTACGATACTCAGCGGAAATATTGTGGAATTAAAGTTATTTGCTGTTTCAGTTAGCTGCTTTGCCACAAGCGTTACGTTGACGTACTTGGCTAGCTCAATAACTACTTTGGCAGTAACAATTTCAGCGTACAAGGTTTTACTCTGCAAAAGCTTTTTCAACGAGATCTTTTGCAATACTGCCCACTGTATGAACTTACTTTGCATTGCATTCCCTTTAATAACGAGGTGGTGGCTGTTGAATGACTTTGGTCGAATATGTGATTGACAGAATTTTCCATAAAATTCGGTTTTCTCTAAGGGGACTCCTTTGGCAACGCTAGTCTTGTGTCGGCGATGTACAGGAATCGTGCAAAAGCTGCTATGCCCACAGAAAAGGTACCATGAAAAGATTGCTTGTAACAGAAACCTTTCAGTGACTGAGTCAAGCTTGATTTCGATAAGCAGAATATTTTCGGGAAAGTGAGTGTTGGGCGCTGGCAAGAATGCAATTTCAAGTTTCCCCGGCCTTTCGTCCTCGGCCACTGAAACAATGGTGACGATGTCATTTTCATTGGCGTTACTTAGTGCTCGCACACTATTCAATATTATTGGTGGGATTTCAAACGTTGTGTTCTGCGGAACGACGTAGGCCACGTAAATGACGCAGGTTGTTTTGGGATGAAAGTTTGCATGGGAAATAATTGGCTCACTTGCATCGGTGTATCTATCGTTGAACTGAATATTAATGCTTGGAACGAGATGAGACGTCGTAGTGTGAATGAAGTAGTCCGTCCATTTGATGGAGGCAGCAGTGCTGTATAAGTCGTAGCTGATGAAGGTGCAGCCACGAAGTGACTCAACAATGCCTCCGAGTTCTAATCCTTTCGAAAATGCAGTGTGGCAATTGCAAGTGAATGCTAGTATTGTAATACTGTACAAAGCAATGCTTTCATTAACAACAATTACCGCCATATTATTGAGCGTATAGTAAAGAATTGCTTTTGCAAACCTTTTGCCTCTCTAGTCTCTACTTTATGTTTTAGTGTAGAACAGCAAATCGAAAATGGTGAGCGGAAACTAAGTTGCCTATAATTTTTCTAGTTTGACTTCGTCAAATGCGCTCAAATAGAGCTTAGGTACTTTTTCAAAGTTTCTGTAAGCAACTAACATTGCTATTCATACCTACTTGGTTGCATGCCAGGATGGATTCTATTGCTTTACTCATTTTATTATTAAGAAGGATTTTTTAAAAATATTTAACATGAGTAATTCTCCTGCATGCCTACGTGACATACTAACGATATACTATGTCAACATAGTATCACGTAAGCGACGGAGTGCTTTTGGGCTTCTAAAGTTGTTGTTTTCTCATTTCATTGCACAACATGATGCCTCGAAATGTATTCAAGCATTGTCATTTTTTCGAGATTGCGTTTTTAAACGCAATTGTGCCCTGCTCACATTTTAGTCGTGAAAATATGATTCATGGCACTCATAGTGCAACAAATAAAACTAAGTTTTGAAATTTATTGTTTATTCTTCGAGGGATCAAAATTCTTAAAGCGTCGTAAGTGTGTCAGGGCACATGATTTGAAAAGTTAGGATGATAGTAAGGTCAATTCTAAACTTGATTAGTTGAAAGCCTACACGAAAGCGACACCTAGAAAGGTTTTTAAAGGTCACGTTCTGTTTGAATTTTCAAGTCAAACAGTAGTTACTTAAATTTTGGTCTGGGGTAATTAATCCACTTAAATGGAAATATATTTAAGGCACATATACATAAGTAATAATAATAATAATTTATTTCATTATGTCGATTTGGCTATTTAGCCCATACAACAAATCCCGATTAGTGATATTTACAAAATGGAGTGTGTCATTAGTTTACACGTCCTTTAAAATTGCCATCACGGCTTGAGTAATAGTTAATAATCAATATGTTCTACATTCTATTTACAAATTCTGGGGTACCCTTTTGGGTTGCTTCTTGGGTTGGGG
>JAQFZC010005581.1:0-13891 GCA_034695205.1 Dicyrtoma fusca
GCCCCGGCGATTATTTGAGCCCCGGCGATTATTGAATATACCATGCCTAGACCCCGGCGATTATTCGAGCTCCGGCGATTATTTGAGCCCCGGCGATAATTCGGTCAATTACGGTACCGTAAAGCTAAAGCACCTATAATTGTGCCCGGAAGGCACTATTTCAAAATGCAAGCTAAGACCCCGAGCACATTGGGGACCCGGGCATAATTAGAGACTAGGACACTAATTTAATTGCAAGCGTGCACATTGAATTTTGTTTTTTAAATCTTAAAAAAAACTTAACTGTGTATTGTTCAAATATAAATCACAAAAACAGAACATTGGGTCTCATGGCACATAATATTATCAAATATGTCTCTCTGCTTGGATGATAAATCAACCATCCTATCTTCAGAAACACGGAGGAGGTTAACTAATATTTATAAAGATTGAAAATACTACTTTAAATATTCGCATATGGAAAACGCTTAAGCTGCGTATAACACTATACTTTTACAAAGTTTTGTTTCCTGTCGCTTGCAATCTCGAGTGCTAGGAGGATCAACATTGGAACTTTAGCTATTTCCTCAACAGGATTAGTTTTGGTAAAACCAACTGCTTTAATTTTTAAGGCTAAAGAAAATGATCTTATCATTTTGAAAAATGTGTTTGGATTTTGGATGACCTTTGAGAGTCAGTACATGTTTACGCGCTAACCTCCTGGGCAGAATTAGAGACCAGGGCACTATTTCAAAATACGAACTAAGACCCCGGGCACAATTAGTTGCTTTACGGTATACTATTTATGATGTTATTTCGTTTTTATTATGCCAATTACAATCTTTTAGTTGTGTGAATTCCACATTTGTTGTTTTAGTAAGCCAATATTGCATCATTATTTGACACATCGTTAAGCTGTAATGGCGCACACGCGCAATCCAATTCATCTTTATAATATTATAATAGTCGAGAACGCTTGAACTGTCACGCTGTGACGTCAATTGTCTTCTGGCAATTCTGTCCAATTATGTACGTAACTCGTCATGTGTACTTACATCTCTATACTTATAGGAATTTTCACTTCACATTTCTCTTTACGCTCAACAGTAACGATATAATTTAGGAAACGCAATAAAGTATTTATCTACCTGTATTTAAATACCAAGGGCGTTTTTTAAATATTTTTTATCAGCCAGTGAGTAGAGTTCCAGGTATTTATACGTAGCTCAGAAAAGTTGAAAATTATTAGTGTGAATAGACATTTCCTTAAGTGCAGGTAGACAAGTCCCAAGTCAAAATATTGCAATTCAGTTTAGCTATTGAAGGTATACAGATTCTTCACATCTCTACGATATGTATTTGATTGCAATAATAATTGCTCTAAGTTTAATACCTGCTTTTGTATCGGAAAAAGGATTCTAGACTTCCACCAGGTTATTGAATACTAGATTTAGAAAATTTAGAACTTACAAGAATTTAATTTTGTTGAAAATGCCTTGCATACAAATAAAATAAATAATATTCTAGGACCATCATGGAGACTTCAAATTTTTGGCCACATGCTATTTTTGGGCTCCCATCTTGGCAAAAGTTTATTGGACTTGAAAAAGAAACATGGACCGATCATTTCGCTCAAAATGGGTAGTTTTAAGTGAGTGACCTCTTTGCTCACGGATGTATAATCTGTAAAACTATGAATAATTTTAATTAAATTTAGGTTTCAATTTTTAAGCACAGTGTGGTGGTACTAGTCGATGCAAAAGTTATTAAAGAAGCTTTTAGCAAGCCAGAATTATGCGGAAAGCCAAAATATGGTCATTTTGCCATCGGAACTGAATCCAAAGGTCTAATTAATTGTGAAGGACCACAAGTCTATGAACAGCGTCACTTTGTTTTGAGAACACTCAAAGACTTTGGGTTTCGGAGCAAAACAATGGAAGAAAATATTATGAGCGAGGTTTCCGATTTGCTACAGCGATTTGAAAAGGACGAAGGAAAGCCGGTTACGATTCCACACACTTTTACTCTATCGGTTGTAAATTCCTTAAAGGTTTGCTTGTCAGGGAAAAGATTTACCCACGGGGATAAAACAGTAGAACAGCTGGAAGCTGCGATTAACACGTAATAAATACCTTCAGACATTATAAGTTTTAAATTAAATGTCATGAGTGAAGAAGCACTGTGATGAAAGCCCAAGCTCCGCAAAAAACATTCTGACGTTAGTTCTACATTCTTTTGTCATTTTGACGTCATTCCATACAATTCACCTTTCGTATATTTTTGCAAGGTGTAAATACAGGGCGAAAAATATTTTTAAAATAGAAAGAAAAGTAGAACTGGCAGTTTATAAAAATAATGAAACATATTCACACTAAAAATTTTTTAAAGTGGTTATTTACACTTTTTATATACGCATTGGTTGATTGTTAAAACTGACGTCAAAATCACAACGTTATTCAGAATTAGAATGCTTTTAAGCGTAGACTGAATTTACGCCACAATGTTTCTTCACAGATGATATGTAAGGTAACCCAAATAATACTTTTTAATGATACTGAATAATGCTTTTGAGTAATCACAATAATTCTTTACAATGCTTTATTTTTCCCTGAAAATGCTTCATATTGCATTATTTTATACGGTAACTGCCCCGTTCCCCTTGTCCGATTGCCTTTTCCCCATTCCCTTTGCAAAATTGCCCTTGTGCCACATTCCCCTTATGCGCTTTCCCCTCGGGATAATTCCCCTTACCGTACTATTGCCCTCTGAACTATTCCCTTTATGAATATTCCCCTTTTCGAACTATGCCTATGTTTTTGTACAGAATATTCGAAGAAATTTATTTAACTGTCCGCACAACAGCGTCAGTAAAATCATTGTAATTATTTAATATTTAAAAATATCGAAACCAAAATCGAATTCAAATAATAACAATAAACATGTTCAAATCATTTATTGTTATTATTTGAATTCGATTTTGCTTTCGATATTTTTACGTAATAAATAATTACAATGATTTTACTGACGCTGCTGTGCGGATAGTTAAATAGATTTCTTCGAATATTCTGTACAAAAACATAGGCATAGTTTGAAAAGGGGAATATTCATAAGGGCAATACTACGGTAAGGGGAATTATCCAGAGGGGAAAAGCCTATAAGGGTAATGTGGCACAAGGGCAATAATACATAAGGGGAATATGACACAAGGGCAATAGTCACAAGGGAAGTGTTGCACAAGGGCAATCGGACAAGGGGAATGGGGAAAGGGGAATCGGACAAGGGGAACGGGGGTAAGACCATTTTATTCCACATTGGTTTGCCGTGAAATTGTTTTTTCAAATGCCAAAAATCTTTTAATACCAATTATCCTTTTTGGGATATTCTCTCGAATTTTGGGTGTTATTTTAGTATCGGCACGGCTTAAAAAGTTTCCTGTTTTTCTTCTGGTAGATTGAAAATCATTTGTCTTACAATTTGCAATCCTATGTAAGAGTTCGATGTCATTGGTTTGTGTTTCCTATTTCAATTTAAGTTTATGGATTTCCTCCTTGGTTTCAATGGACACACTTCGGATTTCTGTGATTACATTTTTAACCCTTCTTTGAAGGATAGAATTTTTTCCATAAACAGATCTATTGTAGAGCTCAGTAATTGTTCGATCTGGTTCTTTGAATTCTTCTTGTGCGTTTGCGCCTTGAAATGATGTCTCAGTTGCGAGGCTACCACACGTAGGTACCAGGGTTTACGCTTCGCTCACAGGTGCGCGCCTGCCTATCCTATACGCATATATAGGTGCATATAGGGTAGGTTGGCTGTTTAGTTTGCAAAATATATGATAGGCAATAGGCAGGCGGAAGAAGTTCTTGCACTTCGTATAGGATAGGCAAGAGGTAGGCCGACTGTCATAAATAGGCATGTAGATAATAATTCATGTAAAATTAAAGCCTACACTACACGACCGACACCGACAGGGGAAAGGAATCCATCAATCAAAGCAATCTCATAGATTTTAACTTGGTGCACCTGTTGGCCGGTTTCAAGCAATTAACGACCGATAAGGTCTTAATATTGACATTATTTTTATTCAAGGTCTTGCGACATCAATGTTTGATCACATAGTTATAGTTGCGTTTTCAAAAGAGTACGTTTCAATTCAAACCTCAAAAGTCAATTTACGTCCATTCTAGAATCAAAAACAAGATACTAACCCTTCAACAATAAAATCTAATTATTCAGTAGGAGTACTTCATCATCAGTCATCCCTGTAATAAGTAATCTCAGGTTCAATCTGAAAGCACACATCTAGCTTGTGAATCCATCGAACTGTGAAACGTTTAACGTACCTGTACAGACCGGCATAAAATATAACTATCAACATTATTATTATTAATTAAAAATGTTAAATCTACAGGAAGCAATATCTACAATTTCCAGCAATTAATTCAGAGACCGAATTCCTTCATGCCCGTCGGCTTCTAGAGGTCTGCTTTTAGTAATTTAGAATTCAACAAAGTTATCAACGAGCTGATTTGCAGCCAACATACTACTTCTGATTTTCTTAAAAATAAAGCTCGTTCGTATAGGAAGTAACAAACAACTAATTTTACTCGCCTAATACAACAAATAACAACTTAAGTCAAATCAAAATACTACCACCAACAACAGTTAGTAATATGTAGGTAGTGAAGTGGTGTGACGTGTGACTGGGTATTTGAACTATTTTAAACAGAAGAAACCTTATAATGGAACGGAGGGCAAAGCGCCCCAACGGGGGACAAAACACCCCAACGGTGCAAACTGCCCAAACGGGTAAAATGCCCTACAACTGGGAAGAACGCCCCACAACGGACAAATAGCCCTTTGGGGCACATTGCCCCTGCTGGGCTATGTGCCCCGTTTGGGGCCTTTTGCTCCGTTGGAATTTATGCCCCATTGGGCCGTTTTGCCCCATTGGGTCTATTTTCTCCCTGTCATTATACAAAATATTTCTGCTTTGTACAGCAATGCAGAAGCTATGCAAAATTCACGCCTTGCCTGTTTCGTGTATAGGCAACTTATAGGCATTCTTCCCGAAAAATATATAGGATAGGAAATAGGCAGGCATTTTTAGGCAAGGTAGTATAGGCTAGGATAGGACAGGCAGTAGCATCAAGTAGGATATAGGGAAGGCACGAAAAAAACCATAAAGGCATGTAGGCCTGTGTAGGAAGGCAAATTTTTTGCGCACCTTTGGCTTCGCTTGCTATTTTTGGTTTTGATTTCTACTGGCAAAGTGAGAGCTCTTTTTGCACTTTGATTTGGAACTGCCTGCAACACGGATTCCGTACGTTTCATTAGCTAGTGGATAGGATGTTGAGGAATTTTGCTGTCGCAATATGTTTAATTAAGTTCAAGAAAATTGAGAACGGATATTGATGGATTAAGGCTGATATTGCACTTTGGAGTTACTGTCGCGACGGGCCAGCTTCAAGGTTGGGTCATTAAGTACCTGCACTTTTACCCAATGGATTCAAGCCATGCTAAACCGCGAATTTTAAAATTTTGAAGTAACGTGTAGAACGAAACTTACCTGTCGGCCTAATGAGCCAGCCTTCAAGCTGGCCCGTCGCGACGTACGTATTCGTTTTCCACTCTATTTGGTATTTTCACAACATGGATTTTGAATTTATTTAAAAACATGTAGAACAGTGTTGTAATTGTAATTATGTGTAAATAGGGCGATTGTAAAAAAAATGTCGTTAAGATGAAATAACTTTAATTGTACTTATGCTTCAAAAACAATTTGTTTGAGCTTTTTTGATTAAGTAGAAGGTGTAAGCTCTAAAACTCTTGGAAACCCACTGTTTTGGCCTAATATTGCTTTTGGGTTACCTTAACGATGTGCAAGTCTAGCTGCTTACTTAAACAATTTGAAAAGGTCTTTTAATAATGCACTTCTTACAACAACAGGCTTTTTCAGTTTCCGACAGTTTTCCATACCCTCGCAATTTTTGTACCCGTTTTAGCAAAATTAATGCCAAATCTATCTGGGTTTAATGCTGGGGTACAAGCATATAAGACGCTTTACTCAGTCATGGAGAAGGAAATTGAAGAGACAAATAAACTACGAACACCAAAACAACCAATGAATTTTACGGACGCTTATCTGGATAAAGTGGAAGCAACGATCGACAAAAAATCAAGCTTTCATGTTGAACGTAAAACTTAATTTTTTAATTAAAAACTGAATATAAAAATGAAATAAATTGAAATGAAATATTGAAATTGTGATTTTTAGAATACTTTATGATGAAAACATTTGGAGATTTATTTATTGGTGCAAGCGATACAACCAGCACGACTTTAGAATGGACGCTGGCTTACTTATCTCAAAACTTAGATAAGCAACGAAAGCTTCAAAAAGAAATTTTTGAAATCGTCGGTAATGCAAGGGTTCCTTCTTTATCGGATCGACCCTCAATGCCTTATACAGAAGCCATTATCTCCGAAGTACAGAGAATGTCGGCAATATTATCTGTGGGCGTTCCACATCGTGCGATGGAAGATACAATTCTGGGCAGTTATTTGATTCCTAAGGATACAATGATATTGCCTAATATGTATGGTATAAGCTATGATCGGGATGTGTGGGGAGACCCGGAAGTGTTTAGACCAGAAAGATTTATTGATACAAAGACTGGACAATATAAGAAAAGTGAAAATTTGATTCCGTTTAGGACTGGGAAGCGTGTCTGTCCAGGAAAAAGTTTGGCACGGGATCAATTATTTTTGTATATTACGACCTTATTTCAAAAATTAAATTTGCAATTTGTTGGGTCTCCTCCGAATCTTGAGGGGAAATTTGCGTTTGTAATCAAGCCTGATCCCTTTCAGGTGGTTTTTTCTAAGGTCATTTGAAATTTACTGTAGCATTTTATATATGTAATTACTTGTGTAGCCAACATTCAGTTGATTTAGGTTTTCGAAAAAAAAAACATCAATATCTTTATTTGCCTTTCTGTCAATATGTCGCCCACGGGAATAATGTCAAATCATCTTTTCAGTAAAAGTGTTGTAATGTGTAAGTCTTTAATTTTACAATAGATTTAGCTTGCTGTCAAATTGTCAAATTAGATAGTTTTTCTGCGAAATGCAATAAACTGTAATAACCGATACATAACTGCAAACCTGTATTGTGTGTATTCTACACATGCTATATAATATTATTGCACGTTCCATCACATTTTAAGCCTTTTGCTGTAATAGTTTGTATTTCATTCTTTCGACTCAAATAAAATAAGTTATTCACATTATTCAGCCGTCACGCCGTCAGCTGGGAACCTACAACTTTTAAGTAGAGCTTAGCGCTCAGTGTATAGTGCTCATTTCTATCGTCCAACGCGCCGCGTGATATGAGCGACGATCCATCCCAACCATCCCAATGAGCCGATTTGTAAGAGTGTACGACTTATTATTTTACAGCCAGATCAGTTTCAACAGTCCGCCCATTCCAACCACTCTGCATATGCACGAAAGCATATTGAATTAACAAAATGAAGCAGGTTCCCGATTTCTTTCTAGAGGCTACTTTCTGCAGTTCGTAGAATTACGAAGTAACAGTTGGGTTGTTCTGTCCAGACAATTGAATTATTTAGCTTAAATATTAAACTTGGTTCGCTTAAGACGCTGGTTTCGACGATGAGTTCTTCATCGAAGATATTTCTCAAATTTTAAAAGCAAGCCGAAAACAACCTTAAATATGTAATACAAGTAAAAGTCCCGTCCTACGGACGGTGATATGTCATCATAATAAAATTCAAATGATGCTTTTTTTTGGTGTCCCACGTGGGTTTCACTCTCCCCCCAACTGACAGTTGCTATTGTAGCTACACGCAACTTTGGAAATAATAGAAACTGGATATAATTGCTCAATATTGATGACTGCGTTTAACAGGAACTGGATATATCTAGCTATTTAAGGAATTGTATCTACGGAAATACTTCTATCAGTTATAATTATAAATAATAGCTGCTTAATGATGCTTAGCAACAAAATTCGCTTTGATTCACTCAAAATTTTTTAATTATTGGAGAAAGTATCCTGCCATGGATTGACGCGGATATCACCACCCTGTCTATTAACCGCATTCTCTTGGGTTGAGTATTCAAATGTATTTAAAATTTTCATTTTAACGTCATCTCAGGTACTGGAGCGTATTGGTTGAGTAGTTTTGTGGGTGAAAGTAGCAACTCGGTCGGTTACTACTGGTAAAAGAACCAATCAGCTTCACAGTCCTCCATTGGAGGACTGTGATAGCATTGAATTGTTAACAAAGTTCTTCTCTCCTACAGCTTTTTAAAGATAAATAAATCCTTATATATTTCCTTGGAGGTAATGAATTAACTGCGTACAGAACTCACTAACTCCTTGTAATTATTTATTATTCAGAAAGCAAGGTGGATTAATTGCGTGAAAGATTATAAATCTGTGGGCACTGATTAATCAATAATTCTTTCAATTACTGCATTACTCTTTGGTTGGCATTACAACCCATGCATGCATAGCCGTTCCATATATCCCATAGCACGTCTGTATGAACTATAAATATTTGAAAATTACCAGCTTCGGCATGTTTATTGCACCTATTGCTATTTAATATTATTAGATTCACAATTTCCTTGTAAAGATTTAAGCATGGTTTTTGAGAACTACAGTGCAGTGGCGACTAATCCGAGATTTACCGTATGAAAATACAATGAATGTATTTACTACTTACTGAATGACGGGTAAGGTTTCAGGATGAGGATACATGAAGGTAAGCTAAGAGACTCGAAGAAGAAGTAGACGAAGTATGTAGAAGCCAAAGAAGCTAAGTTTCTCCCTGAAAAAAGTAAAAGTACAAACATGTACTAAGAAAGGGAGTGTTCAGAAATCTTGTTTGGAGGGTTTAAAAAAAGAAAACCGCTACTAAAATATCTTTTTTCGCTTCAACAAAAATTCATTAAAAAGTTTCCAGTCCTTCCTTAGGTGAATGTAGTTTAGGGGCGGCGTCCGAGTGATGCCTATGAGAATTTCAGAGAGAGAGAGAGAATAATTTGAAACGTGAGAAGATCATTGTGGAAATAATGGATTTAAATTATTCATATGAAAAGTCTCGCCCGGGTGACTAAGTGTACTTTCACTTCTGCTTTACAACTTCGTAACCATCCCTTCTCGACTTGTCTATCCAAGTATCAGAGCCCAGCCTGGAGATAGACTTATTAGATTTCCTCCTTAATAGCATCTTATGTCTTCCTCTCACCCACCTCTCCAGGCCCTATTTAGCCATTCAACGTCCAAATGGAGTCGCTTACCTCCACAACCGCCAACCTTCCCTCACCCCACACTCCCTGCACAACAAAACCAACCACTAACCATATGACTTACCAGCAACAACGACCCAGGACCCTCCAAATATTATGTCCCACCATCTCAATAGAACGGAGAGCACAAGAAAAAAAACAAATTTTCTAAACTTTGAAAGTTTTAAAACAAATGAACCCTTGTATTAAAGCACATCATGTTCTTTTGGGTACTATAAAGTCACGGCATTTAGGAAAAGTTCTGGGAATTTTTTGAAAACACCCAGACAGACGGTTTTAAGAACGCCGTTATAAATTCTTGAGGAAAATTGGAAAACATACCCTAAAGTTGGAATGAAGTTATCTTAAAAGATATATTTTATGATTCTATAGAATAGAAAGTAGGTACGCTAAAATGAAAATAAAAAATACTATTTCTTCAGCGTCATATTTATTGATTTTTACTTGAATTAACAACTGAAAATTGAATACAGCAAGGCCACATCAAAAAACAAAATTGATTTGGACAAGCCTGGTCATCAGCGTAGGATACGAATAATATTCTTAAGTGGTTGGCGGTGCAATTTTCTTCTTGCATCAGAACAAAACATCCAAATTTTTCGCTCAGATTCGGCTATAGCCGTTATTTTCTCCTTTAGTCAACAACGGAAAATTGTAGCAGCTAAAAAATAAAATAATAATTATTGAATACTTATAAAGGTATGAGGAAGGTTAAAGCAAAACGTAAATACGCATAGCATCCACCAAGTTTTCCTACGACGCGACATAGCAATTGCGAGGCCCCAATTGAGAGACAAGAAGAAGCGGAGGAGAGTGATACAATGCCATGGAAATCTGCCTATAAAAATAAAGCTGTAAGGAAACAAGTTTAAATGTTGCTCATGTAAGCTTTGTTTATACAAACTCTTTCCCTACTCAGTTCTACGCTCACTCCATAGAAATCACATTTTTCACATCCGTGATAAGACGAAGCAGTTGAGAAGCTCACACGACATGCATTTTGCATCCTTTGTGTTTCCCTACCGTACGTCTTCCATTGGTCGGCTTGGTGATTTATAAAAGGCCTTCTTTCATACTTCCACTCCCAGAATGCATTGACTCAACAAGTACGGGATTCTTAAGCGTTGTTTTTTATTAGCGTGGCTTTAAGTTAGTTAACTTCTGAGACATTGGTGTTAATTAGTAGTCCGTGTAAACTTAAAACTTACAATAGAATGAATCGGAAACGAAAGGTTTAAAAACGTTTGTATGGAGAAAGCACTCTTTAAAAAGCGCTTCTACAGATATCAGTAGGCACTTTCAAAAACACAGTAGATTAAAAATAGTTTTAGAAAATTACTACAGAAAACATTTATATATTTACCTACTCTTGTGGATATATTCAGAAATGAGTGTGCTTTAATTGAATTTGAAGCATCCGAGGAATCTCCTCGTGGTGTTACGGTATGTCCTTCCCAAGCAGTCTATAACACTAGAGGAGTCTCCTTTGCGTCTACATATACTTGGAGTAAGTAAGGTGCTTATGAGGCTTAACGAAACGGATCGTCTGGATTATACGAGATTCCTTTCTTCTACATTTTTCCCTTTTTGGCTTTGCCTCGGATGTACACGCAACATCCACTATCTACATTACATGCTCAATCAAGTTATAAGACTCAAAAGACTTCTTTTTCCCTTTCCTTGTGAAGAGGGGAAAATGGTAAAAAAAATCTGTAGCTATCCATATGAATGGAAATGGCTATGGCAGTGGAAATGGGAATTACAATGTTATGGAGATATGAGAATGGCAGCGTGAGTTAAGAAGCAAAGGTGGCTAAAAGCATTTCACACACAAGTAACAATAACACATATCAGGGTAATTTGACGAATTCGTCCAGCTCTATTTGTCCTAAATGTATAAAACCTTCTAAACTATTCATTTAGTTTTGCATCTTTCACAATATTTTCTGAGTGGCCAAAACACACATTTTACTTCCTTATGTAGCTTATTTCTCGGGTGATAATTTGTAGAATAGTTGCCTTTTTGCTTCTTAACTCACGGTTAGTACTGTGCTGGATGGCCCAGCCAGCATGAAAAAGTACAAAGGAGTACGGCAGGAGGGAATTACTGGAAAAAGTGAAAGTACGGGAGAAAGCAGCAAAGGGAAATGTTGGACATGCTTTCCTTTTGTTTCACCACAATTAATTTTCATTGAGATTATGTCGGTGTACATGTTCCCTTCGATTTCTCCAGCTCCTCTCAAGTCTTTCTCCCTCTCGTTAATGAGGAGAGGATCTCCAATGTTTTATGGTTCACTCCACCTGCCTATCAAGTGAATGTAAACTCCAGGGCAGAGAAGAAACGTCCATCTCAAATTAGAACATATATCTCCATTACCTCCAAATTGGTACGAATCACTTTTTCAATGTTCCAAATCCTCCAAGCATTTATTATTTAAAGACTCTGCTAAACATTACGCATTTACAACCCGTCTTCTAGTTTTCCCTTTCCCCATACTCCACACACCTTCATACTTGTTTGTTTTTTATAGGATTTACCCCTCTTTTATTTATCCAAGGGAAGAATAAGACGCGTAGTGTTTGGTCTTTTGTAGATCGCTTGTCTTTTAGTTGTTTTTTTATGTAGTATCGTCCCTTAAGAAGCAATATGAGGTATTCGCTATCATTTTAAAATGCAAAAAGATGGTGCTTTCCCCCGTTTTTGAAACTGTACGAACTTAACCCTATGTGCAGCTCACTTGCAAATTTTTTAAAAACTTGTAATTACCTTCATTACAACTTTCTAAGATGGTAATTTTAAAATTTTCTAGCTTTTCAAAATCAATTCCACACGATACGACATTTTGCATCTTCTTACAGCTCAATCATCCTTGCATAATCCAATTTGGTCATTTTCAAATACGTTGAAATTAAGTCGTTTTGCACTTTTATTTTCGAAAGAATTCTTGATCATTTGTGTACCTTTCACCTTAGAAAATTTTACGACCACTGTCACATCAGGGTAAAATCAGAGTTGGTGCCGTTTGAAGAAGATAGACAGTACAAAGATGTTCGTCTGCCGTCTCTATGCTTTTTATTTTGTTTTAGGTTTTGGGACATTTTGCTACTTTTGTTGCGGCACATGTGTGAGTGTAAGCTCGGCTTAGGTCTATCAACAATAAGCATTTGAAAAGGGAGTAGAAAAGTAGCAATGTGAATGTGAATTTAGAAGGATTTTAATCAAAATGCGTCTATAGAATAATCTAGAATTC
The DNA here is from genome assembly GCA_034695205.1 of Dicyrtoma fusca. Taxonomy (NCBI): domain Eukaryota; kingdom Metazoa; phylum Arthropoda; class Collembola; order Symphypleona; family Dicyrtomidae; genus Dicyrtoma; species Dicyrtoma fusca. The sequence goes on from JAQFZC010005581.1 coordinate 12,573, forward strand.
TACTAGGAGACTATCTACCCTCCCAGGGGGAAATGACGACAAAAACGCTTCAAATCAAATAATGAAATTTGCAATCCCTTAAGTCCATAGACGATACATTTAAAGTAAGTTGTGCATTGATTGTGAGCAGTAGCGTAGCCAACTATAGGCCTTAAAATTAAAACAAATACAGTTAACAAGCATGCAGGTTTCCTTTCACTTTACAGTTAGACACATGGAGACTGCAAATTTTAAAAAAGATGTGTTTGAACTTGATGGATTCATTCAAAATGTCTGTACATTTTAAAACCGTTCTTTCAAAATTAAAAAATTGTATAAATCACAGTACCTTTCCAAGATCTACAGTGACATTTTGAAAATTTGACTTTAAAACTGACCTGTCATTACTAATCTGGACTTTTTAAAATCTCAACTTGCTATTTTAAAAAGTAGGCGGGTCCTTGAAAAATGAAAAAGCTTATGCTGGTCTTTGCCTAGTCTTTCTATGTTTCTCAGATACGCCACTGACTGCCTGTGAAATGGAATGAAATTGAAATGAGTGATAGGGTCCCAGTAGGAGCCACGAGCCCCGTCAGCCCGTGCAACAGTAGTAGAGATAGTCGAAATGTTCAAAAGAGTTGTTCAACTTCTTGTTTAAACCTTTAAACGTGGATGTACACAGAGATTCTATGAAAATCCACGATTAAAGATGAAGGGAGGGAATTGAAAAAAAAGGAGGAAAAAAATAGGAAAAAAGTCAGTGAATTATCGACTACAAGTCCAATGTACAAGTATACGTCGTCTAGTTTGTAAAATGTGATCCTTGATCCTTCTCCTCCGGCTAGACACCACACATGATCTATCTACCCGTCACACGAACCTGAAAAAGGCTTGACAGTCGAATTTCCTCAGCCAAGCGGCATCCCCACAGTCGGCGGGTCTACCGTATTACTTCCATTGGTAGGTTGAAAGGGATGTAAAAGCTGGATTGATTAAGCTTCAGCCTTTATAAGCATGTAAACCAATATTTTAATTTTTAGAAACATAAATTAAATTTAAATTGCTGTTTTCTTTAAATAAATGTACCTTTTCAAAACGTGATATACTTAGTTTTGAATGTTTTTGCAAATGGCAATTTATAGTTTTTTGACCGTTTTGAAAAAGTGCTGTTTACTAGTTTTGACCGTTTTGGAGAAAGTGTTGTTTACTAGTTTTGACCGTTTTGGAAAAAGTGTTGTTTACTAGTTTTGACCGTTTTGGAAAAAGTGTTATTTACTAGTTTTGACCGTTTTGGAAAAAGTGTTATTTACTAGTTTTGACCGTTTTGAAAAAGTGTTATT
>JAQFZC010005582.1:0-13891 GCA_034695205.1 Dicyrtoma fusca
GTAAATCGTGTAGGTAGGTACATACGCAGTTTAAACTCAATGCCTTCATCATTCAGGAAGGAAATCTTAGAATTCGCTTATATATTGCTTTTAATACCTGTTTTAATGGTTTAAATTGGTTTAATTGATTTTGCTTATAACAAATAAGCTGTTCCGCAATTTTTGACTCCGATTTTCCCTTAAATGTTCAATGTTTTGCCCTTGTAACTACCTTCGCCCGAAATCAGGACATTTAGCGTCCTGATTGACATTCAGGCAGGACGCAGGACAGGAAGTTTCAAATCAGGACAATCCTGCCTAAATCAGGACGTCTGGTATCCCTAGGCACATCGTTACTAAAGAAGCAAGATTTTCACCATATTAAGTTACCGGTCTGTAATAGAAAAGTGAACTACCTGGTTGTTGGTGGAATCAAACCGAAAACGGAACCAGGAAAATCGACCGACAAAAAATACCAACACAGAAGGTGGATTGCAGCAGAAAGGGTCTCTGACAGGATTCCACGGGTCACGACCTAAACTCATAGGGTGGTGACCTATCGAATCCTGTCGGACCCCTTCTGCTGCAATCGAACCCCGGAAAGTCCGGTTCTGGGGAGGAAGTAAGGGAAAAAGTAAAATTTAACAGCAAAATGTAGTAAAAAGAAAACAAATTCAAAATGTTTGTCAGTTCCCAACTTCCCAAACTTATATTTTAATGCTGATTAACGGGCCTAGTAGTTGCACGTTGAGATGTTATATGTAAGCAACATTCAATGGTATTTTTGGTTTAATATGTATTGAAGTGTATTAGAAATAATGAATTAACTTTTTTTGAAAACATGCATGAGATTGAATGATTCAGCAATTTATTAAAACCGAACTAGGTCTCGCGATTTTCGGTTCCTTTAAATCGGGTGCTTCTGCAAAGAAAAACTAATCCATAATGTGTAAAGTGCGGTTATTTCACATGCTTGATTCCGCTATTTTGCTTTCTACACCTTTCGGACATCTTAAAAAGCTGTTTTACATCTTTTGAACTGCAAATTAACAGTGCATTTTGCAAACTTTAGAGAAAAAAAGTTCGAAAGTTTTGTAGCTTCAAAAATATGCGTAAAACAATAAAAACATGTAAGAAAGTACACTAAAATCAAAATATAGTACACCTACTTGAAGACTCCAGTAGAATACTATCTTGCTTTTTAAAATTAATTTCCGAAAACGATCGGTTAAGTTAACCATATCGCAACGCTTCTGCAATAAAATCTAATTAGGTAAATGAAAATTACTAGCTAGTTACTAAAGTATCGATATAAAAGTGGAGCTTCGCCCCAGTACACTGGTTGAAACTCATAGAATTGATCCTACGGACTTTTCTATTTTGCATATGATTACATGCATATACATACCAAAATATTTCAAATTAAAATTGCTACCGGTTACCAGCGTCCGACGGAGACGCTTGATGTGCCAATATAAAGCTAATCGCATTGATTGTATGTAGAACAAGAATTTTATAAACTCTGAGATTGGTCTTGATATACTTTAGCCGAACACTTAGACATATAAAAATATGGTTTCTTCATTTTTTTCAACATTTTTCTACAAAATTCAAAATTACAAACCTGAATTCAAAGACCAACTTCAGATTAGTAATCTACTCGTCATTTCCGTTAAAATGGTGTACAACACGATCACGTTGGCCAAAAATTGAAGTAATATTATATATAGATACTTTAGTGATGACCGCAACGACACGCAAAAACTCATAAATACCGATTTTAGCAAAAAATGAAACGTAAATAAAAAGTACGAATTTTTGAAAAACAGGTGATTTTCAAACATTGACAAATACGAATTGTTTGATAAATTAAGTTTTCAACAAAGATTTTTTCTAAAATCACTACCTTTTGCAAATTTCGAATTTTGGCAAAAAATTGAAAATGCATACTTTCCCAACAGTATCTAATATGAATTTGTGCAAAACTGGTTATTATGAATTATTGCATTTTATAAAAGTAGTAAATATGATTTTTTTCAATGTTGCAAAAAAGCAGATTTTGCATTTGTACAAGATCAACGTATGTACAGATTTTTGGTTGACAATGATATGTAACTTCTAAATGTTGAAAATAAGACGATCTACAACTAATTGTAAGTTAGTATCTACGGTTTGGACATGGGAGAGGAGAGACGAAGACGACATAAGTTCGCGGAGTCAAGGGAGATCGAGGATTGAGGTGGGCAGGAGCGGAAGAAGTTCTTCTATAGGATACCTATATGTAGTTGTTTAAAAAACTGGACAAATCATCATTTTGCTCCGTAGCACTGATAATGGGTCAGTCCTTTTACACAAATGTGTTAAAAAACGTGTTAATAAATTTTTGGGGGCTGTTGTTTTCCCCATATCCATTACTAAAAATGATGCTAGGAGCTGTCTGTATGTAGTAGAAATTATTAAAACTGATTCCTACATCCGCTGATTGAGGCCATCGTCACTATCGTTCTTAAAAAAGGCGTTCACCTTCTGCTTTCTAATAGTTTCTCTAACACATAACTAAAATTTTTTTGTGGCGTTTACATCAGCCTTTAATCAATTTTGAACTTGTTGCAATGATTATAATTGTTAACAAGCAAGACTGCTGCGTATACTGAGTCCGTAGAGTTATCCTCAGTGGAGGACAGTGTTCGCTGTGTTTGTTTAAGTAAAGTTCGTCTTTCTATCTCAAAATATTAATATACCCACTCATGCACACATAGTTCCGTTCACTCTGTTCCCGAACATACGTACTGACATTTCTACTTTTTCAACAATAGTCCCAGTCCTTCCCGTGATCTGGCCGACACTCTACCGGACAGTGTTTTTCCAAAGTTGTATTAAAATTTTCAACGTAAACCAATCCAACGTATTCGTATGCATTTGGTCGCTTTGTTGGAAAAGGAACGCTGTCCTTGTACCAGTTACAGAGGTAACTATCGTGCGTTAAAATTGTACTCCTGTACTTCAAGTAAATTACGTCATTGATAATTTGTTGATCGTTATACTTAATCATCTCCCACAGGGGCTAAAATTATTCAGAAAGAGTTTTTAAAATAGAAAGTATAACCTGAAATGGCGAGCAAGTATTAAACTAGGTATACATATAAAAACTTGGCACGTACTTACCTTCAATAATTTTTTTCTAATTGTTGCTCCAGTCGTAAGGCACAGTTTGTAGTTGTCTGCGCCCCACATTCCGCCCATGATGCTTGTTGTATGCCACGGATGATCTCTCATCCCATGAATCGCGAACCTGGTCATCTCCCACTGCCCAACTGCATCTCTTTCTCGCTGAGACAGTCGGCTGTCCAAATCACGGATAGCAAACTTTTCAACCGTGGGATCTCCAATTAATAAGAATCTCCATGTCATTGGATGAATGTGTCGAACATCACCTGGGAAGAGTACAGTCTAATATATATCCGTGAAGCTCCTAATTATGAAAAATGGCTGGCGTTTTCGTACAAACGCAGTGCTGAAGTGGCAGCAAAAATTCAAGTTTACAAGCTGTTGAGAGAGTACGCTTTTTCTTTTTGTAGCATAAAAATGGGAAATCCTTACATAAAAAATTGTTAGTGAAAAAATTTGTAACGTCGAAACTTTATTTTAAGTTTTTCAACGCTATAAAAGTAATTTTTTTTATGAAACTACAGGGTGGCACATAACCTTTGCCCCCCCACCTACAGCCCAAACCAGAAAAGTCGCTCAATCATGTTAAGCACATTTTGTAGAGAATTTCATTTCTAATCTCTTATAGTAATCAGTTTTAAAATCGGTTGTAAAATAAAAAGTTATGAATAAAAATCTGAGACGAGGTCGATTTTTAGAAATTAAAAAGATTTTTGACTTCAATGGCAAGTTAAACTGCACGCAATCATTACGGAAATGGCTTTAAAAGGAAGCTTAAGACTTTGACTTCATTTTTCATCGAAGCTGGGAGCGGAAAAACTGAAGCGGAGTGAAGCAAAGATTAAAAGGAATTAGAGAAACAGTTAGTCATTTTCTTCACATTTGCTAGGTTTTTGTCCCATTTCCTTAGTTACCAGTTAATTCCCATTTCAAAAAATTTTAAAAAGTTTAGCTCCAGTTAGAAAACCAATCCAAATTTTAAAAAACGGCAATTAAACCGATTAAACATTTAAAAAAACCCAGGTAAACAAGTTCAAACAAAGGAAATGAGACGAAAACCAAGCAAATGTGAAGAAAATGACTAACTTTTTCTCCAATTCCTTTTAATCTTTGCTTCCCTCCGCTTCAGTTTTTCCGCTCTCCAGCTTCCATGAAAAATGTTCTGAATGGGTTGAAAAATGAAGTCAAAGTCTTAAGCTTCCTTTTAAAGCCATTTCCGTAAAGATTGCGTGAAGTTTAACTTGCCATTGAAGTCAAAAATCTTTTTAATTTCTAAAAATCGACATCGTCTCAGATTTTTATTCATAACTTTTTTATTTTAAACCCGATTTTAAACTGATTACTATAAGAGATCAGAAATAAAATTCTCTACAAAATGTGCTATAACATGATTGCGCGACTTTTCTGGTTTGGTCTGTAGGTGGGGGGGAGGCCAAGGGTTATGTGCCACCCTGTATTGTCGGTCGTTAAAAGATTGAATCATAGTTATCAGGTTTTGGTTGAGTTTTGAATTAGCTGTCTAACCTGGTTCATGTTTAGAACGAAAAAAAAACGTTTTATGATTAACTTGAACCTTATTAGGTGTAAAAACGGTTGGCTCTGTGTTCACAATTGTAACCTCACTGTTCTATAAGCTATAGAGCAGTGCGGTCACAATTGAAAGGGTAGCACAATACATATGTTATAGACTATATAACAAATTGTACTACACTTTTATTCTTAAGTAAATATTTTGAAGTGTGCTAGAAATAACTAGTTTTTATGGGACTATACATACATGAGATAGACACGGATCTTGATAGTGTGCCCACGGGAAAGACAAGTGGGACCTTGTAGTTATCTCACTATTAAACCGTTGCTTTCAAAGGCACTCGAGTAACTCAAAAAGTTGTGATCCGATTACGACGCCTGTAGTCTCATTCGAAGCACAACTTCAAAGCAAAGCAGGATATGGAGCGGGTTTTTAAAAAACACTACTTATTGGTTCACAATCTGTCAAAAAGTCCCAAAATGGGCCTGTTTTTGACGATTTTCACGGTTTGTAATGAACTACTTTTGCATTTCGCAACCGATGTTAGAGATTATGGTCTCATTCAAAGCGCAATGGCAAGAGAAAGGGACAACTGAGGTTGGTTTGTAGAATACATTGATAGGAGTTACGCAAATTAAGAAAAAGCACAAATGGGCTAAACTTTGCATTCCGAGGGAGACTTTGACAAGGAAGTCAATCAGTTGTTAACCGAATTGGTCACTTTTGGTCTCATTCGAAGCGCAATCACAAAACAATAAGGAGTTAAGGGCAGCGCTTTTTTCCAAAAAACGTTGGTTGTGGCGAAATTTGTAAAAAAGGCTCAAAATAGGCCCGTTTAGTGCGATTTTGCCATATTGTACTGAACTACTTTTTCATTTCGCATCCGATATTAGAAATTTTAGTCTCATTCGAAGCGCAATGGAAAGAGGAGGGGCCAACTGAAGTCACGTTTTGGAAAAAGTCGATTGCATAGAGTAGGGGCCTAACAGATCCGGTTTTTTAAAACAATTAATTGAATTTACGCCTAGTCCAAAAAACAATAGGTTTGGGTTTCATTTTGCATTCCGAAGAAAACGGTGGTAGAGAACGTAAACAGTTGTCAACCGAAATGGACAACCTGGGTTTCATTTGAAGTGCAATTTTAAAACAAATATAAGTAAAAGGAGTTTTTTCCGAAAAATGTTGATTGTTACCCAATTGCAGAATAGCGCAAAATGTATGTGTATTACAATTTATTTATAAGTATAGTATAGTAATCTTTTCCTCCATTTTTTAACCGATTGCTCACAGTCTGATTCAAAGTAAAATGAAAAGAGAAGAGGCATGACAGAGCTAGGTTTTGGAAAACACCCTTAGCCGGACTCACGCGGCCAGTAGTATCATGAATACAAAAACCTACACAAAGTGCGAGCCCAAGGAACATTGCACTCTGGAAGAAGCACGACGAAACAAGCACACAAAATGTATCACGCCGAAAGGCTTAGACCAAAAATATCCCGTCAGCAAGTTCCAGCAAGAATAAAAAGGCCAGAAGGTACAGACCGGAATGATAAGGCCAAAAAGACCAGACTACACATAAAAAAGCAGATGTATTTGGCTGAAAGACACACGGTAAAACTATCACCCTAGAGCGATCAGGCAAGAAAGGGCGGGCAGGAAGGATCAGGCCAGAAGGTACAGTCTACAAGGCTCAGGCCAGAATGCAAGGACGACATGGCTCAGGCCCTAAGGCACGTGCGAGAAGGCTTGGGCGAAAAGGTTTAGGCCAGAAAGCGTGAACAAGAAGGCTTAGGCTGGAAGGCGCGTATTAGAAGGCTTAGGCGCGATAACCCAGACTAGACAGCGCATTGAGATGCGACATTGAGGTGCGACATGGAGATGCGACATTGAGGTGCGACATTGAGATGTGGCATTGAGGTGCAACATTGAGATGCGACATTGAGATGCGACATTGAGATGCGACATTGAGGTGCGACATGGAGATGCGACATTGAGGTGCGACATTGAGATGTGGCATTGAGGTGCGACATTGAGATGCGACATTGAGATGCGGCATTGAGATGCGGCATTGAGATGCGGCATTGAGATGCGGCATTGAGATGCGGCATTGAGATGCGACATGCAGCGGAAGAGAGGAGGCGAGCAGGCTCAAGCAAAAGTTGCGGATGCGAATGTGCGGGTGTGGAAGCCCAGGAAAAAAGCCACGGGCGAGTTTTATGCCAGAATGCGCCGGGCGAGAAAGGCTCCGGCAAAATGGCTCGGGCAAGAGAACTCATACCAAAAGGCTAGGGAAAACGGCATAGACCAGCCTATCGGACGAGCTGACTTAGGCAAGAAGGCTCCGGCGAGATGAAATATTTGCGAGGGCGCAGGTGAGAAGGCAGAAATCTGAAGTGTCAGACCCTCAAACGCGGGCAACTAGGTTCTGTGCATAAGGCTCTAAAGACGAGATGGCCTAGGCCAAACGTTGCAGGCGAGAAGGCACGGTCGATGACATTCGTACAAGGGTGTGGCAGTACAAGGGCCCGAGCGAGAAGGCTAAAGCGAGAAGGAGCCGGTGAGAAAGCTCAGGATAAGTAGACTCGGGCGAGAAGGCACGGGCGAAAAATCTCGGACGGGAATACTTTGTAAAAAAGGCGCGGATGAGAAGACTTAGGCGAGAATTGACAGGCAAAAATAATCTGGCTTCCACGCCCTGGCGAGAAGCTCAGGCCAGAATGCATGAGCGATAACGCTTGGGCGAGATGCCTCAGGCCACAAGGCGGGGAAGATAAGACTTGCAAGAGAAGGTTAAAGCCAAAAGGAGCTGGCGAGAAGGTGCAGGTGAGAAGGCGCGTGCGAAAAGGCTTGGGCCAGTTGGTTTGGGCGAGAAGGCTCAGAAAAAAAGCGAGGTTGCGAAGGCTTAGGCGAGAATGCGGGGGTGTGAAGGCTCGGACGAAAGGCGCGCGCGAGGAGGCGGAAAAAAGATGGCGACGGCGAGAAGGTTCATGCCAAAGGGCTCAGGAGTGTAAGCGCAGGTCTGAAGGCGCAGGCAAGAAGCAGCGGTGGAGAAGGGTAGGACTAGATGGCGTAGGAGTGCAAGCGTGAGTGAAAAGACTTGGGTTCCAAGGCGCAGACGAGAAGGAAGAAAGGAGAAGAAATACTCATGCATTAAGGCGCAGGCGAGAATCCTCGGGCTAGAAGTTTAGAAGAAGTTTTAGAAGAAGCTAGAAGAACGCTATGGCATGGTGGCTCAGGGCAGAAGGCGCGGGAGACTAGGCTTGGGTAAGGATGATCAGGCCAAAGGTGCGGGAGAGTAGGAGCGTTTGAGAAGAAGCGGGCGAAAAAGGTTGGGCCACGTAGCTTGGCAGGGCTAGCGCGGGTGAATAGGCTTGGGTTTGAAGGTGTAGACACGAAGTATCGGGCAAAAGGGCTCAAGCAGTAAGGCGCGGGCTACAAGGCCCGGTCTAGAAGTTTCGTGCCAGTAGACGTTGGCTAGAAGGCTAAGGTTACAATGCGCGGGCGAGAAGGCTTGGACGAGAAGGCCCAGACGAAAAACTTTAGACGAGACGGCGCGAGGGAGAAGGCTCAGGACAAAAGCTGCGGGCGAAAAGGCGAGTGCGAGAAGGCTCGCCGGGAAGGCGAGAGGGAGAAGGTTCAGATGGGAGTGCTCGGGCGACGAGCTCAGATCAGAATGCGCGGCTTAGAAGTATTAGAAGGGTCAGTCCAGAAAGCTCGGACGAGAAGGCTCCTGGTAGAAAGGGCGAGTGAGAAAGCTTAAACAAGAACGCGCGGTCGAGAAGGCTCTTGCCCAATAGGGCTCGGGAGAGAATGCGCAGGCATGAAGTCCTAGGCAAGAAATCGCGTTTGAAAAGACTTATGCCAAAAGCCTCCGGGAGAGAAGGCTCAAGTCAGAAGGCTGAAGGCAAAATTGGCATTCCAGAATGATCACGTCAAAGGGATGACGCGATAAATTTTACGCGAGGTGGATCAAGCCTGAAGGCGCAGACCATAAGGATGACACCGGAGGTGCCACGCCTGATTGACCACTCTAAAAGGATTGCGCTAGAAGGATCATGCCAGAAGGTTTGGACCTGAACTTTTACGCGAAAATGCTAGTGGCGGAAGGCTCACTCAATGTTTTATATTGGTCATGTGTAATAATATTGTTACGTGAGAGTTAATTGGTAGCCCATGTAATCATTTTTCATGAAAGTTAATTTCTTAGTCTTTTGCTGTACAAAATAATATTCCTTGGTATGGGTACGTGAAAAAAATCATCACCATACCTAAATTGCGTCGTTATTGTCTCTTTCAATATTCAGTTAGCTCGACCATCGGGTCGCAACCCATAATCAGCTAGTATCGATTAAATTTGGGTTGCAGATTATACATTTTTATGTAGATTAAAATAAGAATGTTACATCTACAATCAAAATTCAATGGTCATATCTACAAGATATCCACTTACTTTTCCCCCGGCACACTTTTAAGATCCCTGATGATATACACTTTTAGATTTGAGATTAAACGAACTGAAAGAGCAATTACCTACAATGGGTAACTGACTGACGTCACAGTAATAGAGATCATTGTCTGAACAGACGAGATCACACATCTCATCCTTCAACGGAATGTTGGAATAAATTCTCATTACCCAACCGGGGTAATGCTTTTTCATTCCAGCTAGATTGGCCGGCACGCCTCCAATATAACGAATACGAATATCCGCCATTTTATTTTTTGAACTCTTTGGCTTATAAAATAAGGAATAGCTGATAACTTTCTGTGATTTTCCCAAAAGCGTTGCCTCATCGCTACAAATAGACTCCGCCAAAAATGGTGCAGTTCCCTCAGTCCGAAAACTTTACCCATCAAATCATCAAACAGCATCATTTATTAGTATAAAGTATTGGCATATTGTTTTTCCTGAATACAACAAAACCATTATTGCAATACTTGTGCACAAAGCTTTGATAAATTAAAAATTCAAAAAGAATTATCTACTACATGCAAGTGCAGATCAAGCTGTGCTTATTAGGAGTAAGCACTTACTTGTGAATCTGGGAACAATTGCAAACTCTCCGAGGAGTGTTGTTCAGTCGGCCATATATTTCTAGAATATTCCCATTAAAAAACAAATCAATTTCTAGTTTTGTTGTTGTTAACTTATTGCATTTATTAAAGCACAAATAATATACGACGAGAATAGCTTGGACAAATACCTGCTCTTGAAACGATATACTGATTTTTAATTTTATTGCAAGGCTTCCTTAATCTTATGCTTTCGTTCTGCATCCTTTCAAAGATAAACTTTTCCTGAGCTCTAACTTTCCATGTATCACAGCAAAATTTTATTAGTAATATAAACAGTATGCAAATAAGCACACCGTTTGTGGACACAAATGTCTGTAATACGATGGGTGTCATTACTAATGGAAAACTGTGCATCACTGAACAACTAGTGACTTATAATCAATGGTAATTAGAATTTTTCAACAATCTTACATTGTTTGTAATTAATCTACACAGTACACAGATATATAACATAATTTCTCGGAATTTAATTTAAGTAAGGGATCTTGGGACAAAAAAACAGGTCTGTTCTGACCTGTTTTTCTTATTTGTTTTAATTTTCCGGTGAACATGAGCTAGAAATATGATTTATATGATAGCAGAATACCCTATTTAACATATTTCATCATTTGTCTACATTTGCCAATAACTGATGATCCAAACTAAAATTGCTACATCTAGCTAGCTTGTGTCTATCTCGACTGCTAAGTTTATCCTCGTGTACTATTTCATTGCAAGGCTTCCTTAATCCAAAATCAATGCGCAACTAAAAACAGTTGGAATTAAAATACGCTCGTGAATTCCCATTATAGTTAATCTTTATTAACAACTTACACAGAAACAAAACATAATTTCTCGGAATTCAATTACTATAGTAAGGGATCTGAGGGTAAAAACAGGCCTCAGTTTTATTTATTGTTCCTTTAACTGGTAAACAAAATCGTAAAATCTGAAAGTATAGGATGCATGATGTAGCTATTAATAGTGCAAAAAACAATAATAAAAAGTAATAACAATTTCGCCACTACGTCACTTTCTTCACATAACAATAATTTATTATTATGCTATTTTTTGATTTGGCGGTTAGGCGGTTTCTGATTGGTTAGTGTGATTGATAGTGTGATGTAACGATTGTTTTTTTCGCTGATTACGAATTACGAATTTCGACGAGCAACTAAAACAACTAAACAACAACTATTGGAAATTGGAATTTGAATTCCCTGGAAAGTAAAGTTAATCAAAGTCAGTCAACCGTGCCAGTGCCAGTGGCCAGTCAGTCGTCGTCGTCAGCGAAATATACACAAAGTTATACATTGGATTTGGATTGTTGTGTTTGTATCTTAAATTGTTTGCAGTGGCTAACCTACATATTTGAAACAGAATGGAGCCCGAAATAAATGATTTTCTAGATAAACTGCCAGAACGTCAGAAGGGCACTAAAAACGCGGGGACTGGGGAGGGTGTACAAGTGGAACTCATTTCTCACGCCGAAACTGACAGTGAAAAGAATCCAGACGGACCACCACCCAGTACTCCTAAGTCTAAGAGTTACAATCTCAACGAAAGAAATGAATGGGCCAGTGCATTTAACAAGATGAGTATTTTGAAAGGGATAGTCGAACCCTTTGTTAAAATAAAGCCACCAGCAACGTCAACACTAATCGCTGAAGACGGACCTGCTGCTAATTATGACAATTGTGAGCAATTTGGAGATGGACCCGACATAATTAGTGCGTTCACGGAGGATGCATTTCTTCATGGACACCCTGAGGGCTTTATGGCATCTTTACAAGACAAGTCGGAGGAAGATGTTGAAGGATTAATCAAAAAGAGAAGCGGAACAGAAATTAGAATTAGTGACACACGTCTTGACACAATATTACCCGAGGTATTTCATATTAATAATTATTATTAATTGTTATTCTTTATTACTATATACACTACAAGTTTAAACAGTACAACATAGGAACCGATGTGATGTGCAACATCTGTACATGTGCAATTTGTAAATGAGTTTGTAAAATTCTCTTTTTGACATAAGATACGCGAGAAAATTTGGAAAATGGTTTCCTTCGCCGACATTTCTAACCTTAGAGTGACCTGTAAGAAATTTCAAAGGGAGATAGACGAAGAGCTTGGAATCCAACTGTATTTAGTTGATAATGTGGAGGACAGCTTCAGACTGGCAATAACGACGGTCATAAAGCGACTGGTCATCGTCTTCATGGAAATGAGTTCACTCTGCAAGCTCATCCCTCACAATCCATACAAACTCCGAGAGTTAAAAATTCAAGGGTTTGCTTCCCGAGATGCAATCCACGAAATTCTCCTTCGCTGTTCTAATGTGGAAGTACTCGAAATTATGCATTCCTTAGAATGGGCTGAAAGAAACTCCGTTCAGCCTGATCATGATGGCATACAACTAAGATTTAGAAAGTTCAAAATTTCCCTTTACTAGACGAAGAAGGCTATAATTAATTTCTACTCTCTCCTATAATTTGGAAAAAAAAATAAAAAATAGAGTTACAGCCACATATGATACATCAATGGAAAGCCCTTGGCGAGTAGATTCCAAAACCAAAGAGCGCGCGGTGTTTATGTGGGCATCTTCATGGTCAAAATTCTTATTTTGTGTTTTTTTGAAAAAAATTAAAAATGGAGTTACACACACATGTGATATACCATTGGGAAGCTATTGCTGAGTAGATTCCAAAACCGAAGAGCGCGCGGTCTTTATGTGGGCATCTTCGTGTTCAAAATCCACATTTTGTGTTTTTTTGGGAAAAAAAATTAAAATTGGAGTTACACACAGATGTAATACACCATTGGAAAGCCCTTGATGAGCAGATTCCAAAACCGAAGAGCGTGCGATGTTTATGTGGGCATCTTTATGGTCAAAATACACATTTTGTGTTTTTTTGGGAAAAAAAATTAAAAATGGAGTTACACACAGATGTAATACACCATTGGAAAGCCCTTGATGAGCAGATTCCAAAACCGAAGAGCGCGCGATGTTTATGTGGGCATCTTTATGGTCAAAATACACATTTAGTGGTTTTGTTGGGGAAAAAATTAAAAATGGAGTTACACATACATGTGATCAGATAAACTATTGGAAAGCCCTTTATAAGTAGATTTCGAAACCGAAGAGCGCGCGGCAAATGGTCTGTAAGGGGCCAGTAAGAAGTTTTCTTTTTGACTATTTGGTATAGGCCCGTACAACATTGTATTTACAAGAACGAATGTGCTGATTAATAAGTTATATTTTTTGTGATGTGCGAAAGACGATCCCTGGCTGGATCGTTACTTAAATTATCATCGGGTGCGCAATTAATCATAATATAATCAAACTGAGGGATTAGAATTTTATGGAGTAAATTGTATTGGTTACAGTTCAGTGTTAGTTATTTTGTTTCATTTTGTTTCTACTCTCTCCTATAATTAGCGGAAAAAATTAAAAATAGGGTCACACACACACATGATACACCATTTGAAAGCCCTTGGTGAGTAGAATCCGAAACTAATGAGCGCGCGGCAAGTATCCAGGCATCCTGAGGATCAAAACGGGGTTTTTGTGGTTTTTTTGCAAAAATAATCCAAAACAGGGTTACACACACATAATACATCATTTGAATGCCCTTGATGAGTAGAATCCGAAACTAATGAGCGCGCGGCAAGTATCTGGGCATCCTGAGGGTCAAAATCGCGTTCTTGTGTTTTTTTATGTACACACATGTATTCTCTATTGGATTTTCTGATTCACGTGTTTTGTACATACTTATTTCTGTCTTTTCTAGAAATTACCGCAATACTTTGAGGGTACTTGCACGAATGTACAACAAAGTAACCCGTAGGCCCATAGTCTGTAAGAGACCAGTTAAAAGCTAGAAAACAAGGGGCACAGCCCATTCTCAGGCATCTAAAAAGTTGGCCGGCGGGCGAGCCAAACTACAGTCTCTGAAATAGTTGCCTGAAATTCTAGATATACTGCTTTCTGTATTTATGTACATTCTTGGTTTGGGACTGTAGATTCAACGTCCTTAATTTGTTTAAACTGAAACATTCATGTTTTTGGTACTTTTTCTAAATCTCTCTTTTACCCGTACTGATGCTAAAGAACTAATTATGGGGGTTTGAGCTGTAGCTCATCTTTAATTG
>JAQFZC010005583.1:0-13889 GCA_034695205.1 Dicyrtoma fusca
TTCATAACTAGGAAGGTACCTAGGTAGGTAATAGTGGTAGGTAGGTACTCATGAAGAGATCTAGATACAGTTAGTCAGACAGAGTGGTACTGGTAGCAGCAGCCAGAGAAACTTGCACTAGGCAGGAGAACAGTTAGTTTAGATCTTAGAGAATCTGTCAGATTCTTAGAGGCCCCTTAACAACTTCAAAACCAGATCAGATCAGATCAGATCATCAGGTAGGTACATAGGTATGTGGACTAAACTCGTGGTAATCCTTTCATATTTTATTTGTGTGTAGGTACTAGCTTGTGTAGGTACTTTGAGATTTAGTTTGAATCTATATATAGGTACCTATGTGGGTAGGGAAGCAATGATAATGATAGAAGATCAGTTGCTTTCAATTTAGCCGAATCTTCCTTAAAAAATGTGACTGTGCGAACCCATATAGTAGGTATTTATCATATTACTTACCTTCCTAGGTACGTATGATTAATAAGGTGTAGGCTCTTTTTTAGGCCCCTCATAGTTTCATGTTGGTGAAGATGGATGCGCTTAAAACTGTAAACCGTCCCAGTGTTTAAGGGAGCTCAGTGCTCACAACAAGGTCCAAGATCAGAGGCCTTGGGTCTTAAATCCTAAAAGGATGAGTTAAGTTTGGATCGAGAGAGTTGAAAGGGTTACGGTCCTACATTCCTTGCAATGTCTAATGTAGGTATGTGTCATATAAGTATATGTATAAGGTAAAAGACTGTATACCTGCCATTTATTGAATCTCCTGAAGTGAATCTTCCTTGTATAGATAGATAGCTGTACAGATACCCGTTTTTGTATGCATCGTGTTCCTATGCTTGTGGTTTCCCTTTTTAAACACTCATGCTTGTGGTCCTTCCTTAGGTTGAGGGATCTACCAAAAATAACTCCGTGTGATGTGAATTAGAAAAATGGTATCAAAAAAGGCTGGAATGTTTTTTAAAATGCAAAACGGAACAACTGCGTAGGTACTTGAAAAAAGTAAACTAAGATTTCTGCTTTTATTTCAAAAAACATATGACAGTTTCACATCTGTTTGAAAACGCCAATTTCTTGTTTTGACCTTTTCTAGAAGTGTTAGTTACTAGTTTTGACCTTTTTAAAAACGCTAATTTCGAGTTTTGACCTTTTTGCAAAAGTTAATTCCTTGTTTTGACCTATTTTAAAAGTGTTAGTTACTAGTTTTGACCTTTTTAAAAACGCTAATTCCTTGTTTTGACCGTTTTTCAAAAGCTAATTCCTTGTTTTGGCCTTCTTGCAAAAGCTAATTCCTTATTTTGACCTATTGTAAAAGTGTTAGTTACTAGTTTTAACCTTTTTTAAAAAGTTTGTTGTAGAATAAGCCCTTTTACAAAGCATTCTTTCTATGATTGATGGATGATTCTTTGCAGTTCCGAATCATTGTCTCTCTAAATGATTTGAATTTCGCCGTTTTCTAGAAATGCAAAGCATTTAAAACAGTTATTTTCTATGAAAGCACTAATGACAGACCCCTTCCTAAAATTCAGTGACCCTTCAGGTGATGTAATACCCTCTCATCTATAGGGGCTGTTTTTTTACGCATACATTTTTTAATCCTCCAGACAAACTTACCAATGTACCTAGTACCTATGTATGTATACCAGGAGTAGACTAGGAGTACTTAAGTATAAAAAATAGCATCTACAGTTCCTATTATTAAGCCCTTATAAGTATAGCTATACTACCACAGTTTTGGCTATAACGATGGCAGTGGCTATATGACCGTGCTGTGTGCTATCGATACACATACAGGGTATCTTTTTCCTTCAACGTTTTTTTTCCTATTCCATTTTTCTTTTCCTCTTTCTTTCTCCCTGTGTTAACAATACAGCTATCAGTATACATAGGGATGTAGTGGCTAGATCTATTTTGATGCGTGTAGAAAGAAGAAAAGTATCTACAAGCGATCAGGCAGCTAGTGGTTTGTTATATCAGTAGTTATGTACCTATATAGAAAGGACGTTGAAAAAGGGAGGCAAAAGAACTCCTCACATCACAGCACAGTTGAGCTACGATACGACCAACTAGTGAGTGCGAGAGAGAGAGAGAGAGAGAGAGAGAGAGAGATGTTGAAATTTATTTAAACGTCTGTCTTACACATTGTAATTTTGTGGTCTTTTAACGTGGAAAATTGCTCATTTCATCCCTTTCAATCCGTACACCTTCTCTCAATTAACTTTATTTAATTAAACCCTTTTTTTCCATTGAATTTTTCCCCTTTTGTGTTTTGGAAACTAAATCCATGCAATTAGTTATGAAGGAGATGAGACTTTGACTGTACATATGTATACCTATCCTTATACAGTGAGCTATACGCTATACTGCACTTCTTTCTACTGAACACACGGACGGACGGACACGCTAGGCTATCACCTTCCTCCGAGCCACAGATTTATAGAACTATACAGGCACGCTCTCATTTTCACATTTCATTTTAAATTCAGGGAATGAAAGGGTTACGGCTACGCTACTGCTTCTACTATTACTACTACACTATGTACAGCACTACAGATGATCCTCTGGATGCTCCTGATGATAATGATGGTGATGGCACAGACGGTGCGGTGTATTATTGTATTCAATGGGTAGAATAGAGAGGAAGATTGCAGCATTGCATTGCTATACTGTATAGGTAGTAGTGTACATAGGCAATTTATGTGCTTATCAGTGGGTAGACATTTAGGGGAAGGCAGGTTGTTCGTCGTTGTTCATCGGCCGTGATTTTACTTTTTGTCTACACTTTTGTATTGCTATTGTTATTTTGATTTGATTGTGTTCGATTTTATTAAAAGAAGCCTGGGTCAGCTGATCCCTAGTGTAGGTAAGGTAAGACGTGTGGTCGCGTGGTAGATGCTGTTTGTATAGGTACTTCCAAGTTTAGCCTTTTTGAACCAGCAATATTTGTAGTTTTATATCTTTTTGGAAACGTTCATTTCTAGTTTTGACCTTTTTGAAAGGGTTAGTATCTAGTTTTACACCTTTTTGGAAAAGCGGATTTCTAGTTTTGACCTTTTTGAAAGTGTTAATATCTAGTTTTGCACCTTTTTGAAAAAGCGGATTTCTAGTTTTGATCTTTTTGAAAGTGTTAATATCTAGTTTTGCACCTTTTTGAAAAAGCGGATTTCTAGTTTTGATCTTTTTGAAAGTGTTAGTATCGAGCTTTCCACCTTTTTGAAAAAGCGGATTTCTAGTTTTGATCTTTTTGAAAGTGTTAGTATCGAGCTTTGCACCTTTTTGAAAAAGCGAATTTCTAGTTTTGATCTTTTTGAAAGTGTTAGTATCGAGCTTTGCACCTTTTTGAAAGTGTTAATATCTAGTTTTACACCTTTTTAAGAATGTTAATATATAGGATAAATACTAATCAAACTCAGGGTTTGCCAGTTCCGAATTTCCGGTTAATTGTTTGTTTTTCTTCAGCTGTGCAATGAGTAGTAGTGTCTTTCGGTCGGTAGTGTTTTGTTGTTATTATGCAAAAAGAAAGTGCCACGTCTCTCGCATCTCCCTAAACTATACTAGAAGAAATGACATGAAAGGGATCGAAGATTGAAACCAAGTTTGAATTCAAAATATCAAAATAGTTTTTTTCTTCCGAAATGGCTAGAGCAGAAATCCACGAAGGCACGAATTACAATTCCACCCCCACACACCGTTCAAGGTAGATCGTACACCGTTCACCGTGCAAGCAGCACTTTTATTCTCTCTACAAACAGAAAAGAAAAGACTCATTTTTACGGTTCAAATATCAAAGTGGTCCATTAATGCTCCCAAGTTTGGATTTTTGAATCTCCATGTGCATTGAAAAAATAGTGTGCCCACACCTATAATCTCTCTCAGAGTGTAATGTGGACCTTCAGAGCCCAACCAACAACCTAAAACTACCAGAATTTTTGGATCTCCGGTTGTTGTGCACTTACGATTAGAACTTACTACCAAACCAACTACAAGTGTACTGATACAACTACCATCACAGAAATTACCCAGACAGAGCATCCCATGTAGGAATAGGAATAGGAATCGTAGATGCCTCGAAACAAACTTTATGGAACTTACTTATACATAGGTTGGTTCGACAGTGGAAAAGCCAGGGCTATTACGTTGCATAGCATCCCCGTCCATAGTAGGTTGGTTGTTCTGCTTATAGATTGGAGAGTAATTTCAGCTCCAAAGTACTGCCACACTATGTACATTGTACACGGACCAACTAGGAGATAGATGACTAGATAGGTGGATAGATAGGTAGTTGAGGAGTATGGGGATGAGATGATGTTGGAGCCCATTGGCATTGGCATTGGCATTGCCATTCCCATTTCATTGGATTGTTCGCAGTAGTAGTACTACTACAGTACCGACAGACAGAGTCAGTCGGAATCGGCATCGGAATCGGAATAGAGTAGCCTACTTGCATGTAATATGCAAGTAGGCTCTTTTAGGACAGAATAGGATAGGATAGGACCCACCGGGTATTTCTAGGATTCTAGAAATTCTTATACTATGTATTCTACAGAGATACGGATACCCGCTAGTTTTGACTTGTCTTCATGTTTCCCTTTCCATAGCATAGCTATATACATATAGCATAGCTACCGATACGGATCCCGATACCGTGCCCATTACCATCAGGCCATGAGGCCATTGGTGCTATACAGAATTAGACGTTACCTACCTACCCCCCTACCCACATATTAGGAGCCTCTAGTCAACTGTACTGTTCTAGGGACCATCCAAATTTGACCAAAAAATCCATTCAAAAAATTCAAATATGTTTCAAAAATTGTAAAAACATAAATTGTGGGCACAAAACTAAAAGGAAAGTAAAACTTAGTGAAAATAGTGAAGTTTTTGCAGGAAAAGGGGTATAAATGGGATTTTTTATTTTAAAAAAAGCGATTTCTTGATTTCTATGACGTCATACTTGAAAGGCCCCTGTGTACGTGTAATTGAGTAGACTACGTCTGCAAGATGCGTTCTTTTTCCTTCAGCTTCAGCTTTCGGTCTCTCTCTCTCTTCAGTATATTTCTGTTCTGTTCTGTTCTGTTCGTAGTGGAAGTCATAGTCGAAGTCGGACTCACTTCACTCTTCTCTTCTCTCTCACAAAACTCAACTCTCTCATGCTTGTGTGTGTGTGTGTGTGTGTGTGTTCGTGGGTTCGAAGGAAGGAATGAACGAACGAACGTTGGTTGGTTGGTTGGAAGGAAGGAACGTGACCTGAAAGAAAAGTACCTTCGGTCGAAGGAAGGAAGGGAAGTGTACGAGCACTCTCTCTCTCTCTCTCTCACTCACTCTTTCTACCCCCCTATACCTTGCCTATAGGTACATACATAGGGAGTTCTCCAGATGTACGTAGATCCGACCGAACCGAAGGAAATAAGCAAGCTAAGCTAGAGAAGCAGTCACTCACGTATTCCATGATCATATAGGGAGGTACTTATAGATATACATATAAGGAAAATCCCCGTCCATAGAGAGCTATGGTGAAGGGAGCTGAAGCCATGGCCATGGAAGCATTGCATTCCCTTCTACACTGGCTGGTTTGGCTTTGGTCTCTTTAGTTGGTTTTGGTTCTGCATTTCCCTTTGCTTTTGCTTTTGCGAGAGAGCTTGGGCTAAAAGGAAAGAAAATTTTCTCTCTCTTCCTTCTTGAAAAGGAAAAGGAAAACGAAAAGGACCAGGAAGAACATAAGAAGATACATAGGCTGTACGTTGGATGCCGTTAAGAAGGGAAACCAATGACGACTTGGCCCCTGTATAATACACTTTGATAAGTATTAGATATAAAGGAGTAAGTCCGTCCAAGTCACGAGTCCTTTTACACGAGAAACTACAGTTCTTGGAGTGAGATTTCAAACGTACACCTAAAAACACACTCGGAAATACACACACACTACTTACCTGACTGCCTTCCAAGCCTAAAGTCTAACTAGTAAGCTAGCAGCTAGTAAGTATGCGGCTTCATAGCCCCAGCTATTGAATTAAGAGCTAAAGAATACATAGGTAGGTGTGTGTAGGGCCTAGAAAACAGAAAACAGCTGTACAGATCTCTGTAGCTGTGGACCGAAGTGTATGGCACTACTCTCACTAAAATCAGAATCACAAAATCAAAATCATAAAATCAACACCATTGTTATCTGGGGGATGAGGGGTGAGTCCCGGAAAATATAAATCGTCAGAGCGTCTTGGATTACCTACAAAAATAAATTCCCTGGCTTGTCTCTGGTGTCTGGGAGACTTTTTAGTAACCTATTCGGAACTACAAAACCATCAACCATGGAAAGAAAGAATGCGAATAAAAGTGTTCATTGTACAATAAATGCTTTCAAAAAAGTCAAAACTAGTAACTAACACTTTTTAAAAACGCCAAAACAAGAAATGTATGTTTTCAGAAAGGTCAAAACTAGTAACTAACACTTTTAAAAAAGGTCAAAACAAGAAATGTATGTTTTCAGAA
Source organism: Dicyrtoma fusca (assembly GCA_034695205.1). Classification (NCBI taxonomy): domain Eukaryota; kingdom Metazoa; phylum Arthropoda; class Collembola; order Symphypleona; family Dicyrtomidae; genus Dicyrtoma; species Dicyrtoma fusca. The sequence continues at coordinate 6,478 of JAQFZC010005583.1, forward strand.
AGGTCAAAACTAGTAACTAACACTTTTAAAAAAGGTCAAAACAAGAAATATATGTTTTCAGAAAGGTCCAAACTAGTAACTAACACTTTCAAAAAGGGGCAAAACAAGAAACCCGCGTTTTCAGGGAGGTGCAAAACTGGATATAGGTATTACCGTTTCGAAAAGGCTTGTAGTTGTATTGTGTGCTGAAGGACAGTCGCAGTCGTATGTATATAGCAGCGAATCAAAACCATGAAAAATTAGAAGCTTATACATATACAAAGCACAGTTACAGTTGTATCAATTAATAATTAGTTTTTTTTGTCTACAAAAAAACTGGCTATTTCCTTATTCTTATTCTAATAGCCTTCTACGATGCGACGGTAGTAAGTCTGTCTGTTTGTCCGTTTTTCTGATTCGACTCTGATTCTTCGAATTGGGATTGTCTTACGCCTTTTTCTTCGTCTTCTTCTGGCTCTATAGTCTAGATAGGTGGCTGCTGCTCGGATTGGAGCAAATCACAAGATGACAATGACAATCAGTGAAGGAATAATCAAGGAGGGAAAGGAAGTGAATTTTAATGTATAGATCAGGCTCCAAGTGATACAACCGTAACCGTAGCCGTAGCCGTAACCGTAACCGTAGTACACTTCAACAACTACTATATATACATATACAAACTACAGTACAAATTCCCAATCCAAATAGCAATACATAGAATTCTTACTCTAGACGATCTTTCTCTCTCTCTCTGGATCTTTCCACGATTGCATAATAACTAGGTCATACTTATAGTAGACCACTATATATATATGTAGTATATCTCACTCACTCACAGTATATCGGTAAACCAAAGAAGGACCGTGCCTGCCCTGTGCCGTTGGGAAAAAGAAGTACCTATGGCATTGCATGGCATGGCAGTGATGGCAGGCGGTTCCGTGAGTGATTATATATCTGTATATTATATTATGATATTGGAGCAATTGGAATTTTCATTGGAAATATTTTTGCCTAGGGTTTACATTACATGGCAAGTCTCGGGAAAAGTTTACGTGAATCTCATGAAAATGAGGGAAGAAATCTTATGACTCGTAGACTCGTACGGGTACGGGTACTGGTAGTGTGGGTAGTAGAATCCAATTCATACCAGCTATACCTATAGCTATGCCTATAGCTATACCCATAGCTATACCCAGTGTAAATTATATATCAATATGACAAAACGCAATGGGGAATGGAGGCAATGGCAATGGCTTATGGCTTTACCCTATACCTATATCTATCTACTACCTATAGCTATAGCTATACCCACAGTGCATTTCTGACAATGAATGGTATTACGTTTCTCGACTTGGATGGAACTGGCTGGCACTACTGGTCTCCTGGTCTGGTGCTGGTACTGGTACTGGTCTGGGAGTTGGCTTTGGCTTTAGCTTTAGCTTTACCAGTAGTGTTGGTTAGTAAAGACCTTTCTACATCTGCATCTAACTGTACGGGAAAATTCATTGAATCCTAGCTTCCTTTAAGGACGGCTGGTAGTAGTACGCTCCTTACTATCAGTCCTACAGAAGATGTAGAAGATGTACATGGAATAAAAAGTGCCTTAAGTACATAATAATAATATACGGCCCTTGCACTTGCAAATATGTACGTTCATACCTACATACGTGCGTAGTGCATATTTTACAGTAGAATTTGAACTATCTTGTAGAACTATAGATCTGTAGACAGTGTGGTAGTAGTTTGCTGAAGATGCCCGTCCAGATACGTTATGAGCCCCAAAAAGTGTGTAGAAAACTGGTACTAGCTCTGGTACTGGTACTGGTACTACTGCATACATGTATATACCTAGTAGATGTTTACTGTACTATAAACTGGAAGGCTTAATGTTATGACATGGCTGTGCCACGGTTTGGGTTTGGGTTTGGAGAAGATGTAGAAGTAGAAGTAGAAGAAGAAGCAGAAGACAGAGAAGAAGAAGAAGAAGAAGAAGATGGAAATAGTAATAGTATAGCAGACAGAGAGTGGCTATGTAGACAGTAGACACACACTGCACTGCACACACACACACACACCGTACAGATGATAGAATAGAGAAAGAGAGAGAGAGAAGATTCGGTAGATGCATACGTATAAGGCTAGGACGTACGGCACTAGGCGGGAGTAAGACTGCTCACCAATGTAAATGTATGTGCATAAATTAAGGTCTACTAGTTCTTTTTTGTCTGACGCTGTTTTTTTTTATCTTGTTTCCGTTCCTTTTTCAATGTACCATGTTTGAACCATGTAGGCATCATCTAGGTGGGTAGTGGGTAGGTAGTAGGTATATAGGTATAGTCGTAGGTACTTTTTTACTGGATATTTGTATCTGTATCTGCCTGCTGTATCCATCCATGCACCTCATTCTAAAATATCGGCATTGTATTATAGTGACTTGACAAGCTTCCAGCCATCATATCAGCCTAGTTCCAGTGCCAGAGCCAGAACCAAAGCCAAAGCCAGCCCTTACCTTACCTATAGCTATCTTATAGGTATATATCATCTGTCTATATCCATATAAAAAGCTATGGATGTTTGATGGGAAGCATAAAGTTAACTTAACTTGTTGTGCACATTGCATTGTGGGTTGCTGGGTTGCTGCTGCTGCTGCTGGCTGCTCACTTCTGATACATGGATGAAAAGTGAATGGGCCGTTTTATTTTTTATTTTTTTTTTGGTGGATCAAAACATACCAATAGCAATAGCAATAGCAATAGTGAAAAGGGATAATCTATTAAATACGGGAAAAAAATATAAATACAAATACCTTTACTACAGTAACGATACTACAGACAGCACAGCTCGAATCCCCATTATTTCGATTAGATGATTACAGATTGATATTTAGTTTGAGTTTTTTAGTTTACGCAGATCTTAGTTTACAGCATCTCGTGTTTGTTGCTCGCTTACAGGTATCTGATTCCGTCCTCTACATACATAGGTCTGTGTCCCTACTATCTTGTTTTGATAGCAGTTATTGGGGGAAAAAAATTGCAAAATATCATCAATGGATCCTCTTTCTTTTTCCCTTTATCAAAATCGTGTCTGTGCCTGTGTGTGTGAGAGTGAGTGAGTGTGAGTGAGTAGGTATATCAGTATCCGTTGAGGAGATAACTTGTTGTTTGTAGTTATTGAGTTGAATTGAATTGAATTGAATGAACGAGATTTCTACAAAGATAATCAAGAAAAAAAAGGTGTACACTTGGCTAAGCTCTAGTGAGTTTGAATCTGAATCTTTATTTACTTGAACTGGCAGTGTAATAGTAATTGTAATTTAACTGACTAGCTCATATCTCTTCTGTGATGATGTTACTTCTTTTAACCTATTGGGAACTGCCAAGCCATCAACTGTGGAAAGAATGCTTTGCAAGTGTTGGTTCTGCAATAAACTTTTCAAATTGGTCAAAACTAGAAACTAGCACTTTAAAAAAAGGTTAAAACAAGAAATTAGTCTTTCCAAAAGGGTCTAAACCAGTAACTAGCACTTTTAAAAACGGTCAAAACAAGAAATTAACGTTTCCAAAAAGCTCAAAACCAGTAACTAGCACTTTTAAAAAAGGTTAAAACAATAAATTAACGTTTCCAAAAAAGGTTAAAGTCAAAACTACAGACTCGCTCTTTAAAAAAAAAGGTTAAAACAAGAAATTAGCCTTTCCAAAAAGGTCAAAACTACAGACTCGCACTTTAAAAAAAGGGTTAAAACAAGAAATGAGCCTTTCCAAAAAGGTCAAAACTACAGACTCGCACTTTAAAAAAAGGGTTAAAACAAGAAATTAGCCTTTCCAAAAAGGTCAAAACCACTAACTACCACTTTAAAAAAAGGTTAAAACAAGAAATTAGCGTCTTCAAAGAGATGTACATAAAATTGCACAAGTAGTTATATAACAGTTTCGAAAAGGTTAAAAAGCTGACTTAATCTCAACTTCTAAAACTTCTACTTTTCTACCTCATTCATGTTACATTGGTTACTTCCAACTTCTTGGTGTTCCCTTCTCAATTATCCAGTCATTTGTTTATGAGCTGTGAACAGGGAAATCATATCTCTTTCGCCAAGTTTCACCTTTCATTCACTTGTTCACTGTCTTGTTGTGTCTCTTACGATTTCGTTTTGTTCATTGCATTGGGGTGGTGGTAGTTTTTTTTCCTGTGTGTGTCTGTGTCTTTCTGGCATTTCATTTTTCAGTCCATTTCATTCCATTCCATTCTGCTACCATAATAAGTATAATAGTATGTACATATAATGGCGTCACATCTTTCTAGAGATACTACCTTTAAATTGCTATAGGTATATAATGACTCGTAGGTCGAGTTAGTGGTTTGAGCGGGTGTTTAACTGAGCGACTGACTAGTGAGGGTGCGAGTTGATCATGAAGCTGATGAAATGTAGAGAAGGTAAACTCTGTAATTAGTGTAGATGAACATAATGTATATTTTACTGTGTAAAATGTCCACACATTTGAAGACACGAAGGAAGGAGAAGACAAACTAGGTAGTACAGAGTATATAGGTATAGCCACCGTCCGTCTATATGCCTATAGCATCCGTCTGTCTGTCTGTCAAGTGTGGGTATAATTGCGTAATTTTTGCTACACACACTCATATCCTCCTAACGATCACTCTACACTCCCATTACACTACATGGAGAAATGACAAGAAGTCAAGATGCGAGAGTGAAGAAGCCAGTTTTGAAAATACTCATTAAACATATTAGACTAATAGGAAGATAGATAAAAGCTGCTGTTTGTCCGTCCGTCCGTCCGTCTGTCTGACTGACTGCCTCCCTGCCTCCCTCGATCTCGATCTTTGAACGTAGGTACTACAGAGCAGAGGTAGGATGATGATCATGATCATGGTGATCATGCTCATGATGATATTCTGATGAGATTTGATTTGATTTGATGTGATTTTCTATGAGTTTGTACACTGTATATCTCCTTGGCTTGAATGAGTAGAAACCTGATTTGGATTTCTTGTACATCTCTTGTTTTTTTCTCTCTGTCTACTGTGTGTGTGTTTCTTAATATATACAACACAGGTTTTCTCCCTATTTAGCTTATTTACTACTATGTTTTGCATGTGTATTTAAAAGTTATTGTGTTGGATAATTCATTTCCATTTAACAATAATGTGCAGAGGGATGTTTCCATTGTTTACACACTCATCTTGGACAAAACCACCACCATTTCAATTACAGACACACACACAATGAAATGTAGTGCAATACTTATATACATACGTAACAACGTAACGACGGGGATGGGACAGAGCCTATTTTACACAAGATTTTATGAGCCGCTCTTGATTCTTGATAGTTTCATGATTATTATTATTTTATATCAGTCAAGAGTATTATAAAGTATAAAGGCAGTTGCGGTTTTCTTTATGCTCTTTACAAACTGGATAATTATTATGTATTTTGGTATTTTATTAGCTGGCATTTAAGTATGTATATATCTATAGCTAGGTATAGTATAGAGCATAGAGTATAGAGAGTATAGAGGGACGGACGCTCTATTTTTTATCATCTTTACGAGCTTATTTTATGTGGACTGCCTCGCCAAATCAATGTAGCTACATAGCATTTGATAGTTTTGATAGCATCTTTCGTCTCCTCTTCATTTCACCCAAGCAGAAGATTATCCGCACAGATTATGAATTAAGATCGCGTTTACGATTGCGATTACGATTACGATTTTACAGTACAATTACGATTAACGGCAGGTACATAATACCTAGGTATGCATGTACCTATAGTGGCTACTGCTGTAGTTTTTGCAAATATTTGTCCACAAAAGATCGGACAGTGTCAGTAACTGCCTATCTACGTAGGTAATCCAGATCTTTGATCTTTGATTTGTGAAAAAATTAAAGTAGATTAACTGTCCTAACATTTACAAGGGACAGATTTCAACCGTACAAATGAATGAGCCTTTAAAGTTAGAGATCGCCTTTTCGAAACGGTAATATATCCAGTTTTACATCTCTTTGAAAACATCAGTTTCTTTTTTTAACCTTTTTGAAAAGGCTATTTCCTTGTTTAGACCTTTTAGGAAACGCTAACTTACAGTTTTAACCTTTTTTAAAAGTGTCAGTAAAGGTTTTGACCTTTTTGAAAACGTTATTTTCTTCTTTTGAACTTTTAGAAAAGGCGATTTCCTTCTTTTGACCCTTTTGGAAATGATAACTTATACTTTTAACCTTTTTTAAAAGTGTTAGTTTACTGGTTTTGACCTTTTTGAAAACGCTTTTTCCTTGTTATGACGTTTTTTAAAACGCTATTTCTTTCTTTTGACCTGTTTGAAAACGCTAGTTTATTGTTTTGATCTTTTCTAAAGTGTTAGTTTTGACCCCAGTTTTGACCTTTTTGAAAATGTTTATTGCAGAATAAACACTTTTACAAAGCACTCTCTCTCTCTCTTTGATGGCTTCGCATTTGTTCCGACTAGTTTAAAGATATTGACAGTAATTGTATAATCACGTCAATACCATTACCATGTTCACTATCACAGTGCAGTAGTAACTGTGAGGGCAGAGGACGCTTAATAAAAGTCAAAAGTACTGATTAGTAATAATTATGTGCATACAGTACAGAACATAAAAAAGAATCAAGTGATACTAATAATCTGTACGTCTGTCAGTACCTACTACCTACATTAGTACAGCACACAAATCCAGTGAGTATAAGGAAGGAAGGAAAAGATTTTCGTTGTTGATTGTGGGGCTTGTGCGTATGTTTGTAAAGGCTAAAGATGCTGGTGATGGTGATGGTGTTGGTGATGTAATGGGATGAGAGGCTGCGTCTTGTCTATGTTTTGGCTTTTGTGTCCATCGGATGGATACTGCAGCATAGTGCTGTAGTTTCTATTTGTGATTGTGAATTTGTGTGGGGATGCCTTTGCCTATAGTGTCTCTCAGTGTACCTTCACTCATCAAGGATTTTCTATAAGCACTCTACAGTCTTAGGCTTCAAGTTGAGTTGCAGATGACGAAGATGAAGAAAGAAGGGAATCTGAAGGCGCAACAAACAAGGTGTGTATATCTGGATAACCTTGATAGAAATATGGGGGAGAGAGAGAGATTGAGATTGAGAGAGAGAGAGAGAGAGAAGAAAATACACTCGGAGGTCACCCCCATCATTTAAATACATACTTATTATCATCTACTGCCTCTCGTACCTTAAATAATACACATTACATATTAGCATTTCATTTAGAGTTTTTTTTCTATTCTTTTTGTACCACGTAAAACGTACCTACCGTAAATCCTCTAATAGAACGCCCGCGCACTATTCCATTCAGCCCCTCGGACCCCCGCGTCCAATTAGAGACCCGCGCATTAATAGAGACCCGCGTATTATTCAAACTAACCGTTTTACTACTCTGAATTTAGTTGAA